>APFE031422324.1:73591-100306 GCA_000404065.3 Pinus taeda | reverse complement strand
TATATATATATTACCATTCAATTTAAACATGGTTTCAATAACAATACCTCACGTTATGTATTATATTTTTTTTATATTTTATGGACTGTGAGAATTTTATTATCGTGGTCCTCAAAATAAAATAAAAAATAACTATACAAAACATTAAAATAATATCGCCTTATAAACTTTGCGCTTGAAAAATTAAGTCCTTTAAACATTAAATCATTTAAACAGTTCATATTACATCCTTTCATATCTTTTTGAATTTAATTATAAAAATATGTCATAAATAAATAATTTATTTAATGGATTTTGCTTGTTTCTATAGGTCAAACTACATAAACTGTCAGACTTCACACATTTGAATGGTTTTCGGAATGAAAATTCAAGACCAATGTTAGACTCTCAATGTTATCAAATCTACCATTTTATGTTTCACATTGGTTAAAGGAAATCAACTATGACATTCTAAAGTAAGAAAAGTTGTTTCAATAGTTTAATAATTGTGCTTCGTGTTTGATAGTGTGGTTAGCATCGCATAGTGGGGTTAGCATCCCATATTGGAGGAGTTTCTTGACATAGAATTAATCAAGGGTAATAAAAGTTGAGATTAATGAAGAAATGTCTTAATGGAGTGACGATTCAAGCTAAATCTTAGATTAGGAATTTGTTCCTATTTTTTAGGGAGTTGTTTCAACTTTCCTAATTGTGTGTAAATTATATATATTTCTCATATAATGCATGTAAAGTAGAGTGTGTTCTGCAAAAGCAATCTTACAGGTGATGTTCCACATCTATGAGATGCTCAGGGTTCTTAATAAATTTGGTTTATGTTTTTTTTACATGGTATTAGAGCTTTAGGGCTAAGGACAGCCTGTAACCCTGAGTGGAGGCAAAAATTTGACTGGCATGGTTGGAGGGCAATCAAAACATTTTTAAGGGCGATAGACGCGACTGGACCGTTCTTGAATCGCGCTGACTGTGTGAAGAGGAGGAAGCCTCAGTATTTCATTTGCTATGTGAGGATATCGTGGCATCAGTGGTCGTGGAGGAGGTCAGGATGGCTGAGGAAGAGACTGTAAAGAATTTCTGCTATGGTGAAGAGGTGGAATGACGAGTTTCTTGTTCTTGATCCAGCTGATGAGTTTCTAATCGCTACTATGTGACATGCGGTGTGAGAAAAGTATTTTTGTTGTTGGTTGTGCGAAGAACGCAGCCTTGGAGGAAAAATGTTTGTGTGTGTGTGACCATGCAGATCAGAGTGATTTCTGCATGTTGCTATCATGAGAGAAATTTGCATGTGCTGCTAGCGTGTGTGTGCTCATCAGTTACTGTTATCTGCGTGCTAAGTGCTCGTAGCATATTTTTGTTAGCAGTAGATAGGCTCCTTGCTTGTTTCTCTATAACTATATTCTTGGTGGTTGGTTTCATTTTTTCTAGTCCAATCGAAGCAATCCTCTTCTCACAAATGGCTATAGATTTTGCAGTTTGAACGAGTTCCTCGGCGTACAATCAGGCCCTGATTAGAAAGGAGACACTCTACGCTTTGGGTTGCTTGTGGGAATCGGTATTTTGTGTGAGTGACTACCAAATAAATTGAGAAGTGCCCAGTTTCATACCATCCTTGAGAAGGAAGGCTACCATTGCTGCTACCTAAACTTTCAAACAGAAAATCTCTGAGACTTTAATCAATTGAGACTCAGATTTTGCATTCACATTGCTTTTCCGAATCAAGGAGTAGCGACATTTGGGCTCAGTTTTTGTGGTCCCGTTGCCAACTGGGGCTTTATCATTGATGGTCTCTTTCATCTTGATGCTCAAAAGTGCTAGAAAGTCACGGTGATTGAAAGGCGATATTGGACTTTTTCAAATTAAGTTTTTTAATTAATGTCTTTTTTAATTCTTTAATTAAATAAAAGGAGGGGCTCTTTATTTAAAGTGGGTGATTGTTTTTGTTAAAGAACAATTTGAAGAGATCTTTTAAGAAAAGGGAGGATTTGGGCTCTTTTTTTTTGATCTGGAATTTGAAGTAGTTTTCAAGGTCTGGGGTTGTTTTTTTTTAATTGTTGGGGTTGAAATTTTTTATTCATCCAAGATGAATAATCAATTAGTAGAAGCATACCTCAATGAGAATAACAAGCTAGATGGATCCAATTATTTTGGTTGGAAATTTAAGTTGCAGACCCTGATTGAGGGACATAATGCACGGACAATTGTGAATAATGATGAGGTGAAGCCAAACCTGGCTGCAGGAGGAACAACAACAACAATCCAAGGCTAGTACAAGTGGGAGACTAAGGCGAGAATGCTCCCAAAATTGTTAGTCAAAGATTGCATTATTCCCAATATCCATGATTGTAAAACTGCACCAGAATCTAGAAGACACTCAAGGATCTCTATGAGGTCAAGAACACCAATCGATTGATGTCGTTGAAGTTCAAGATTCTCTCCATCAAGATCGAGGAGAATGAGATAGTTGTAACATTTATTTCACAAATCAAGGAGCTCAAGAACAAGCTGGGTGACATCAATGAAGCTGTCTCAGATACATATTTTGTCACGATTACCATAAACGATATGACTGACAAGTATCAAATGTTCATTAATGGCTTGAATGTAATATAAAAAGTCCCGTGTTTGAAGAATTGACTGTGATCCTTATGCAAAAGGAGGAAAGGAAACTGACTCATAAACCTTAAAGTTCAAATTTGGCCTTAATGGTGAAGAAGAAGTCCTTTAGAGGAATGCCAAATATAGCACAGAAGAGTAGTACACCCCCACAAAGAAATATGCCCCCACCTCAAGGTACGTCATTCAATAGAAATCACTCTGCAACCAAATGTTTTTATTGTGGTAGAACTGGCCATATAGACAGATATTGCATGAAGAAAAGGTTTGATGAAGGTCAGAAGAGACATAAGAAGCATGCATGTCATTTTGTTGATGAGGAATAGAGTCTGAAGCTCAGATTGCTTATATATGACTCTGAACTTTCGGTTAAGGATGATGAAGAAAATACCTAGTTTGTGGACTCAGGTGCATCCATCCACATGATAGGGAACATACAATGGTTTGAAGACTTCAAAGATACCAGCAATGGAGCAAACATCTATCTTGGCAATGATAGAGGGTACCAAATCAAAGGTTATCGTAATATTCTTGTTGTTTTTCCTGATGGAAATATTAGACATATTCATAATGTGATGTATATACCCGGGATAAAAAGAATCTGATCTCTATCTCTATGACAACTAATTAGAATCTCAAGGTAGAGTTTTATAAATCATATTATGTTATGAAAGACCTGTTGGATCGTATGAAGCCTGTTGCATGAGGTATTCGTGTGGGAGTATTTATAAGCTAAATGTCAAAAGTGCACCACATAATGCATTGACACCATCTTCCTTGACTACAGTGGACTTATGGCATTAGAGGTTCGACCATATTAACTTCAATGATCTACTGCTATTACAGAAAAGAGGTATGGTTGAAGGTATTCCCATTTTAAAACATGATCATATTGATTTTGATGCAAGTGCACTAGGAAAGTTGCACAGACATGAATTTCATGTGAATGTTGATAGAACAAGGAGAGATATACTCGAGCTGGTACACACATATTTATGTGGTCCTACGCAGACAAGGTTGTTAGGCGGTGCATACTATTTTTTACTGTTTATTGATGATTGTACTAGATTTACTTGGGTGTATTTCCTCAGGAAGAAGAGCCACACTTTTGAATAATTCAAGGAGTTTAGAAGTATGGTTGAAAAGAAAAGAGGTAAAAGCATCAGGATTCTCCGCTTGGATCAAGGGGGAGAGTGCAAGAAATTTTGTGTCCTCAAATACTGCAAATATCAATTGGGATACATGAAACGTTTACAGTACCCCACACTCATCAACAGAACAGGGTTGCAGAGAGGAATAACATAACCCTTGTGGAGTGTGCTCACAGTATGTTAAAAGGTAAGAATCTTTCTAATGGGTTTTGGGTTGAAGAAATTAATACTGCAGTATATGTAATGAATAGGAGTCCAACAAGAAATTTAGATTTCAAAACTCATTTTGAAGCTTTATTTGGCTATAAGCCTACAGTTAAGCATTTGAGAGTTTTTGGTAGTAAAGCCTTTGCCCATGTCCCAAAGGAAGATAGAAAGAAACTGGATTCAAAGGCCATCAAATGTACTTTGTTGGGTATTGTACATAATTTAAATCTTACAAACTATTTAATCCCTCTACTCATAAAGTTTTTGCAAGCTGAGATGTAGTGTTTCATGAGCAGGTTAATGATGGAAGCCATCAGAGTGCCAATGAAGAATGGCATGTTCCCTTGTTGATGGAAGAAGGAAGTGATGAATAGGGTGACAACAATGAGAAATAACAACAGTAGCAGAAGGAGAAGGAAGAGAAATAATACAATGTAGCTGTTAAGCCAAGTCTAGAAAATTATTATTAGACAAGGATTGAAGCTACCCCACCACTCAGGAGATCAGGTAGGAAGGTTTAGTTTCCAGCAAGATATAGGGAAAATGCTTTTATTAGTATGATGAATGTTCTTGAACCCTCTAGTTATATAGAAGCTAGTCAATATAGTGAATGGAGGACTACTATGGAAGAGGAATATGAATCATTCCTAAAAAGAAAAACTTGGAATTTAGTTAAATTACCTAAAGGAAAACAACCCATAGGATTCAAATGTTTGTATAAGCCTAAATTTAAATCAAATGGGAGCATAGATAAGTATAAATCTATGTTGGTTGCAAAGGGGTATTCGCAGCAAGAAGTCATGGATTATGACAAAAAATTTCCCCTGTAGCTAAATTAAACACAATCAGAATAATAATTTCTTTAGCTACCAAACACCATTGGATGATTCACTAGCTAGATGTTAAATTTGCATTTTTAAATGGGGACTTAAAATAAGAAATCTACCTAGTGCAACTTGAGGGGTTTGTCAAACAAGGTCAAGAACATTTAGTTTTCAGGTTGAAGAAAGCGTTATATGGACAAAAACAGGAACCCGGGTCATGGTATGACAAAATTGATTCATTTTTCCTACAACATGGCTATAAAAGGAGAAAAAATGACCCTAATCTTTATATCATGTTTGATAAATATGGAAGTATTTTTTGATTTCTTTATATTTGGATGATCTAATCATTACATGGAATGTTGATAATCTCATTAAACAAATAAAGGAGAAGATGTCACAAGTCTTTGAGATGAAAAACCTTGTAAAGCCACATTATTGTTTGGGTTTGGAAGTTTGGAGGGATTCTAGACAAAATTTTCTATCACGGAGTAAGTATGTTAGGAGCTTACTAGAAAAGTTTAGAATGGATCAATGCCAAGTTGTAGCAGTACCTTTACAGCAGAATTTAAAACTTCAGAATGATGATGGATCTAAGGAGGTAGGCGCAACTGCAGAGCCTCCAAAATATCTTCAAAATATCATCCACTTTCACCTTTATCGCCACCATTTCATTCACATGTCACAACTCCATAGCCATATAATCTTTAATTAGCCTCCATTTTCATAATTTTATGGGTTCCATTTGTGTTTTTCAAAATTTAATGATTTCTAGTACTAGATGTAAATTAAATGGTTAAAACGTAGAAAGATGATATATATTTTCTAATACTTAAAAGTGGCTTAAGTTTCATGACATGTGTAGGTCATTTGGAAGCTTCCAAGGCACCCTTATGTGGCCTCCAGTGATCAAATTCGAATTCCATTCAAGATATGGAAGAATATTTGTATAAGATCAAAGAGGATATGTGTCTCATCATTACCTATTTGAGTTGTAACTCTATGAGATTTTCTAGGGATCTAGGGTGACAATAAGGGACCTCCATTAATGAGGTAGCTTCTTATGTTTTTGTATAAATAGGACAACCATATCCTTTAAAAGACATGTGTAAATGTGGGGAAATGCTCATGTTTTAAATATAGAATTTGGATTTGGGACCATGCTCATGAGTGATGTTCACTTCGATTTGGTTATGCTTGCATTTGGAGCCTCTCAACTTTCCATCTCTCATGCTTTTGGATTGGCCACCTACAATGTGTGAGATTTATTTTTTTTAGATTTATTGTTCTTCATACATTAAGGTTTATTGTTTTCATAGATTAAGATTTATTTCTTTCATATATTTTCCTGTGTGAGAGGTTAAGAGTGATTGTCTTTATTTTCTTTCTACCTAGAAGTTAAGAGAATTTGCTTTTATTTGCTTACATATCTTTTCCTATGTGAGAGGTTAAGAGTGATTATTTTTATTTGCTTTCTACCTAGAAGTTAAGAGCATTTGTTTTTGTTTGCTTTCATATCTTTTCCTGTGTGAGAGATTAAGAATGATTGTTTTTTCTTTCATTTCTAGAACAGTGGTGCGCTTTTCAGTTCCTCCAAGATTGAAAGGTCAAGATTTCAAGTCCGCTCGCTGTACTATAATTGTACTATAATTTCTTTTGAATTGAGTGCTCAATTAGAATAGGTGAATTTGGTTTTTCATTATTTGTTTTCATAGTTAGATTGATCTAAATTGAAAGTTAATTTCTAGAATATATAGTGCACACATGTTTCGCAAGTTTTACGAAACCCCCAGGTTAACGATTAAATGATAGGTAATTAATTTGCCTCAACATTTTGGCGTAGTTGCGAGGGAAGTGTGCATAGGAACTAGCTTTCAGTCTATAATTCATTTCTTTTAGTTTTTTTCTAGATGTGTGATTAAAGCATGTAGATGGATAAATCATTTAGCTTCATATCATTTTTATAAAAAAAAATAAAAAATGATATTAACCATTTATGGACAAAGGATCTAGAATGCAGATTAAATATTCTTTGGAGCACAAAGGCAAAACACAATTGTGCCACGGCATTCATTCATTCTTCAAGAGATCTTTGCAACAAATCTAAAGGTTAAAACGATTTCTTATGTCGTTACACACAATAATGTACATTTCGCAAATTTGGATATGAATATTATAGAATGTTTAATCCGTAATTGGCTCCATGGAAATATTCATATACTTAAAAATAAAAATAAAAAATTCTTTCAAGTAGATAAGTTAGGAAAAACAAAATCAAGCTTGATTACATTTTTTTAAAGTTGTTAGACTTTAAAATATTTTAAAATTTTATTTATTTTCTTGCATTTTTTCATTAACATCACAAATATTTTCAATAAAAAAATCATGTTAGTTTATGATTAAAAAATAATATCAAAAAAAAAAAAAATCTTCATCTTTTTGAATAAGAAAAATGTAATTTTTTTTTAATAAAAATTACCAATTTTTTGATAGAATTGACAAATTCATAACTGGCTCTCTAGAAATCTCATAATTGATCTCCAATGTTCTCCACTTGTGCAAACCTTAATTCACTTTGTTCTTGAATTGAAATTGAGTAAATAAATCCATAAATCTCAAATGATACCGAATTCTTCAAATTGGAACTTGTAGCTTCATGATCCGCGATATGTGCTTAACCATACTACATGGTTGGCATGGAATTTTATTTCACCTCACATCTGTAAGAACAAAATAACTCACATTAAGCATAAGCATATACAATAAAAATACATATTATTTTTTTTGGTTAGGGTTGCATCTTTGAAGAATAAATGATCCTATAATTATGGAAATTCCTGTGATTTCCCATTCCTTAGGAACTCTCTGAGACAATTATGCTACTGTTGAGTTGTGATTATTTTTCTTCGTGATACTCTCTTGAAGAATCCTAGTGTCACTAGAATAATAAATATGAAGGAAGCACAAATTTCTTATGAAACTGGTGTAATCAGAATAATCAATATAAAGGAAGCATCAATTTCTTATGAAACTGGACTGAATAATGAGTCAATAAGACTTAAAAGGAAAAACAGTGAATTTCAACGCAAGATTTAGGATCTACAGGAGGAAAGAGAGGAGTCTCAAAGAAAAGTAAAATTACTTCGGGAAGAGTTACAAATAAAGGTAGATGCTCTATCCAAGGCTGAGCAGAAATTTTTGGAATTTGAATGAGTAAAGTGGATCACACATCACCTTCTCGGGATTCAAAAGAGGTGGCTGAACTTCGTGGGAAATTGTGGTTTATTAAGGGTGAATTGGAAACCATTACGAACGAGTTCGAGGTAAAAGAGAGAGATCTTGATTCTAAGATTGAATACATGGAAAATGTTGTTCAAGCTTTGTGATTTAGAGTAGCTTGAGGTTGGCAGGAGAAGCAACAACCATTATTTAATTTCAAGGCCCAACAGTTACCTGAGCATTTGCAAGAAATGCGTAGCAGCTTAAAAATGTTAGTTTTAAGAAATGATTTATGGTCAAATGAAATTGAATTTCAAAAAAATAAAATGTGGCCTTTTCTCATAACACAGTCAGTTATAAAACCCAAGAACACTTTCCTCAAATTTGTAACCAATTGGGAGATATTATGGGTTCTCTGGAGCCTTACTTGGCAAATTGCGTGAGAAAAAAATGGTTTGCAATTAATGCAGAAAGGCAGTTGCGGCCCTGATCTCATCTCCCTCATCTATAGGAGGTAGATCCGCCATGGAGATGCAGAGAAATACCATATTAATTATCAACTTTGTGAGCTAGATAAAAGCATTCGAGTTGTCGCTCCTATGCAATTTTGAAAGATGATGAGAAAGAAGTATCATTAGTTTTTCCCAACAACTAAATGTATGCATCAATGACAAGTTCTCTCGCTGACAATCATGGGAATACATCAATATCCCTTGATTGTTAGATCTTGCAAGTGGCTCAACATTAACTCATCTATTCACACTTTGCAAGATGTACTTAGCTACCTTGGTACTCATTGACATTAATGGTGAGTTTTCCTCACATTTGTTAATGGAATTCATCAATGGACAATAATCCAATGACTTCTCTTCATGCTCGACAAAGCCAATATATGTCAAAGCCCCTTGAGAGCCATTGAGTTGCAGCAGAAGGTGTTTGAAGGTATCTCTAGGGAACCTTAGATTTTGGAATTGTTTATACTCATTTGTGTGATGTTAGATTGATAGGTTTCTTAGAATCCAATTGGGCTGGAAATGTGGATAACAGATGATCCATAACATCCTATGCATTTAACATTGGATCTGGGGTCATTACATGGAGAAGCAAAAAGCAAAACACAATATCCTTGTCTTCTGTGGAAGTTGAATATCAAACTATGTGTGCAGCAACATGTGAAGCAGTTTGGTTGAGAAGACTTCATCTTGAAGCTGGAGAAGAATAGAATTTTGTAATGGCAATCAAATGCGACAATCAAAGCTCCATAAAATTACAAATAATCCAATATTTCATAAGAACACAAAGCATATCGATACATATTTTCATTTTGTCAGGGAGATATTTCAGTCAAAAGAAATCCATATTGAGTATTGTAATAGTTGTGACAATGTTGTTGATACTTTTACCAAACCTCTTGGTAGAATCAATTTTGAGTTGTTTAGGTAAGTGTTAGGCATATCTGTGAATCCATTTCTCCATTAAGGGGGAGTTTTGAGATTAATAAAGAAATGTCTTAATGGAGTGATGGTTCAAACTGAACCTTAGATTAGGAGTTTGTTCCTATTTTCTAGGGTGTTGTTTCAACTTCCTTAATTATGTGTAAATTATATATATTTCTTATATAATGCATGTAAGGTAGAGTTTCTTCTGCAGAGGTAGCCTTACTTGTGGTGTTCCACACCCGTGAGCTTCTCAGGTTTCTTAATAAATTTGATTCATGTATTTTTGATACTCAAAACACATAATCAACAAAAAACCTCATAGGAAGGATTACAACATCCACGATGAAGTGCTAGCTATAGAAATTTCTATTTGACTAGTTTTTCCCCAGTTAATGGAAATTCCATATCATTTCTTCAGCTTGGAGATTCGATCTTTTTCTTCTTGGATCTTACGGGTCATCTTTTCTTGAGAGATTAGTTTCATATTTTACAAAAGATAAATCCCATATTTCAACACAGCAAACTCTTACCCAGATCCTTGTTTTCAGGAAATCAAAACATCATTGAAAGATTATAAAAGGTAGAGTTTTATTTTTTAAATGCAATATCAATACTAGTAGTAGTAGGGGTTACACTCGTAGGCTAAGATTGTAGAACCGAGGAGAGTACTGGAAAGAAATGTTGGTTAACATTACAATGACTATGGAATTTTTTTACTTGAAAATATTTATGTAAGTGTGGTTGTTTAGGTTTGATTCAATTGATTTATAATTATATTATTTCTCTTTTCCAAAACCATTTTTATTTATGTTTTTTTTTTATGTTTTCTGATTTAGTTTTTAATTTTTGGACGATAGCATGTTGTATGTTGTTGTTAAGTTGTTTGGACCCATTAATGAATAGTGAAAATATTTTTATTTCTTTTTATTTATGTTATCTCAATTTTGATTATTTATAATTGATCATATTTTCCTAGCCATACTAATTTGGACATTAGTTTAATTCAAGTTCTTGTGAATTGTGTATAGGAATTTAGATTGCGAACAATGTTATTCCCATATCGGTTGAATTAACATATGTCTTGTAGTAGTTTCCAATGTGTATTTATATTTCATTATTTATTTATTGAGTTTCCTCATAAATGGATAATATAATCATCATTTAATTTTAAGAAATCATTATAGACACTATTCCATATTATGTTGTTTGAAAACTATAGATTAGTTAGTATTAGTTATTTAAGTCTTTAGTGTTGCACTTAATGGAAATTATTTATGTCTAATCATTCAAAACAAGTTTAGTTTGAAAATTTTGAAGACTTACATGTTTGTAGTTTTCATTTTTTACTTTTATATCATCAAGAACTATCAACATCTCAAAGATTTATAATTGCATTCATAATTTAGAATTAGTAATTTGTTTGAATTTGAATAATCAACATAATATACATCCATTGTTACATATTATCACTAGTTATGGTTTTTCATGGCAACTGTTATTTTTGTATTATATTTTTGTATATTTTGTATCATATTCTATACTAATTTGTAACGTATTGTAACATATTTTATCGATCATTTAACTCGTAGAATAGGAAGATTAACATAAACAATAGCTTTATATTAAGTGTAGCATAGCAATAAGATAAACCCTTGTATTCTCCTTCAAAAGAGGAATAGGTAAAAGGCTAATGAAGCCTTAAAATGTGTATAGGGTGAGCATCACAAACAACTTGGGCTATTTATTGAGCCTTTGTTTGGGTCACTTATCCTTTGTAGAAAAAGTTCATAAAACCTACATCAAAAAAATGGTGCAAGGAGGGATTGAGGTAAAATAACTTATTAAATCATTATCCCTTAGCCTCTTATTTTCCTATATTTTAATCCTCCTTCTTTGACTCATTGTAACACATGCTAGAAGGTAGATTAGAAACAAACTAACCTATTTGGAGTCATTATCTTTATTGTTACATCTAATTAATGCCTATTTCCCAAACTTCTATATGGAAGGGCACTTTTAGCTTAATGCTACTAGACATTCCTTACAAGACAACTCATCTCTTGTCCAAACTTCAATTCAATGGTGAAGGGATTATAATTCCAATAAAACATCTTGTTAGTTTTGGTGTAAATGAATTAAATATAAAATTACTGATTTAAATGGTTTATGAAGGTTATTTTCTTTCATATTATAGGGATGTATTAAAGAAAAGTTTGAAACCTTTCCACCACATTCTATTTTTAACTGGTTTTAATTTTGTTTGTAGAAACAAATTTAGATTCTCTAAAACCTATGATCAAAGAAAGATATGGGAGGAATTAAAGATATTATTAATTGAGGGTGATTCATCTTTAGAGAAATTTTTAGCGAAAGTTAATCATGCTCCTTTTAAATTTCATTTTAATGATTTGTCCCTTTAGTTAGATGTCATTGTTGATACTTTTTCCCTTTTCATTACTCTTAATTCAACTGCCTTTGCTATATTAAACAAATATTGTAACCCCAAATCACAACTGAAATCTTATTTACGAATTCGGATGGACCCTTTAGAAAAATTATATTCTCAAAATTCCATTGAAAAAGTGCAAGCAGTAGAATATATTGAGCACAACTCTATTGATAAGCGAACTAGTCTCCCTTGATCAGTGAACTAGTCTAAGTGTTGATTAGGAAGTAAATTTGTTTTATTCTCACTCCAACATGTTATCACAATGAAATTAGATCCTTGCATACCTTTTGGAATCAAATTATAAAGATATGGTATAAATATAGAAAATATTTAATGGAGTGTGCTTGTTTCTACGGATAGAACAACAAAAACTAATAGACTTTGTGCATTCGAGTGGGTTTCATAATGAAAAATCAAGATCAATTTTAGGATTCTTAATACTTTTGAGTTTATCATTTTATGTTTCAGATTGTTCAAAGGAAATTGACTATGGCATTCTAGAGTAGGAAAATTTGTTTTGATTCAATAGTTTAATAATTTTGTTTGGTGTTTGCAAGTGTGGTTAGAATCCTAGGATTGGAGGATCTTTTTGACATATACTCAAACAAAGGTACTTAGAACACACAATCAACAAAACCTCATAGGAAGGATTACAACATCCAAGATGAAGTGCTAGCTATAGAAATTTCTATTTGACTAATTTTTCCCAAGTTGGTTGAACTTCCATATCATTTATTCGACTTGGATATTTTATCTTTTTCTTCTTAGATCTTACAATCCATCTTTTCTTGAGGGATTAGTTTCATATTTGATAAGAGACAAATCCCATATTTCAATATAGCAAAGTCTTACCCAAATCCATGTTTTCGGGCAATCAAAACATTGTTGAGATAATATAAAACACAGAGTTCTAATTTGTAAAGGCAATATTGGTACTAGTACTAGTAGGGGGTGCATGTGTAGGCTAAGATTCTAGAAGTGTGCAGAGTACTAAAAGGGAATGTTGGTTAGCATTATGGTGATTATGGATTCTTTTAAACTGAAAATGTTTATGTAAGTCTGGTTGGTTTGGTTTGATTCAATCGATTTATACTTATATAGTTCCTCTTTTTCATAGTTAGTTTTATTTATATTATTTTTAATGTTGTGTGATTTGATTCTTGAATGTTTGGAAAATAGCATGTTGTTGTTCAGTGGCTTGGACCTATGAAAAAATAGTGAAAATATTTTCATTTATTTTCATTTTTGTTAGCTCATTTTAGTTGTTTAGAATCGATCATATCCTCCTTCAATGATTTGTATCCTAAGAGAAATATTGATTTGGAAATTAGTTCAATTCAAATTGTTGTGAAGTGTGTCTAGGAATTTAGATTGCAAACAATGTTATTCCTATATGGATTGAATTAACAAATTCCTTGTATAGTTTTCCAATGTGTATTTATATTTCCTTATTTATTTATTGAGTTGCTTCATAAATTGATAATTGAATCATCATTTAATTTTTGGGAATACTTGCAATCATCTTTCCAACTTATTTCAATCAAAAACTATAGATTAGTTATTATTAGTTATTTAAGTATTTGGTGTTGCACTTGATGGTAATTCTTGATGTAAAATCATTCAAAATAAGTCTATTTTTATCTGTCTTTGTTTGAAAAGTTGAAGGCTTACATGTTTGTAGTTTTCATCTTTTACTTTTATATCATCCATAACTATTAACATTTCATATGTTTATAATTTCATTCATAGTTTAGAATTAGTAATTTTTTTTCAAATTTGAATACTTAGCATAATATACATCCGTTGTTACATAGTATCACTAGTTACATTGTTTTCTAGTTCTTTTTCCTTTTGTATTATATTTTTGTATATTTTGTGTCATATTCTCTACTAATGTTTAACCTATTGTATTGATCATTTAGCTCATAGAATAGGTAGATTAACATAAACAATAACTTTATATTTACCATAATATAGTGATAGGATAAAACCCTTGTCTTCACCTTCAAAAGACAAAGATATAAAAGGCCAACAAACCCTTAAAACCCTTTGAGGGTGACTTCTCCTTTGTTGAAAAATGTTATAAAAACTACATTAACATGTCATTGGTTTGACACTTACATTCTGCAACATAACTCTAGCTCATTGTGTATAACTAAAGTTGTTGGACATTATTTTTCCTTCTATAACTTGCCATATTGTTGAGCCTTCTATGTTTTTCATTTTCGAGGAGATTGTCTTGACTAATTTGTCTATGAGTTGGATAGGAGCGAATTATTGCTAAATTGACTTAACCTATTGAGACCCTAGTTGGCCATATACATCCTCCCATGGAGGGAAAATTGCCTGTATAATCTATTCATATCGAGTGGAGGATGGAGATTCAAAAATAGCACGACAACTCTCTCATATTGTTACCTTGAGATTACCTTTGCTAGAGGAGGATATCGGCATTGCAATTTGGAGACGATAAATATCATTTGGATGGTATACCATTATATTGTTCTTCTCCTTGTAATGAAAGTCAATTTCCTTCCCATTATATTAATTTCCATTGGTCATCATATGTTATTCACTAGTTTTCAATTGTTATCATGCTGACAAATCTTGCATGAATTAAATTTCAAAACACATGAGATTCTTTATAAATAGAAAAGTAAACAATAAAAATAACAAATGATATTTAGACAATCCCTTAATCATGAAAACTAACAAAAATTTTAGTGTCACAACTCAAAATTTTATCATCAATTAACTTCATCATTTATAATACAATATATATTGTCTCATGACATCGAAAACACTAATCCATTGACTCAAATTATATTGCAACCTTAATTCATTAGCCAAAATTAGAAAACCATGAGATAAAAAACCATGTGTCAAAAACTGCAAAAAAAATAGATAAATCACCCAAATGTTATTTTTAGGGACTCCACCCCTAACCGCCCCTTGCTCACATATTAGTATATAGACATAGGGCCAATCATTCAAATAATATTGCACATACCCAAAACAAAGAACACACACAATGATCTTGGATTCAAACTGTTAAACCATCAAAATAAAAGGATTCATTTGACTTGTGACTAAGTCAAATGGAGAAATTTGAATTTCTAGTTTAGGAAGATGAGTTGTCAAGGAGCTAGCAGGAGTGAAATGGCCAAATCATGGAGTTAAGTAAGTCAATTCAAGTTTGTGGGCTATAAGTAGAGTTTTGTGCAAGTTGGTGGCTAAGATATAGTTATCTAGATTTGTTATCTTTAGTGACAGTTAGTTCTCTGAGCGCTAGTCTAGAATAGAGTTAGTATGAGTTGAGTCGAGTATTTTAGCTATTGTAAACTCAAATAACTCTTGGTTAACTAGTCGATTTACTAAAAATAGCCCTAGTCATGCATTGATCCAAATTTAAGAAGGAATGCAACAAATTATAGATATAACCATAAATACAGAGATGCAATAGAAATGACACTTCCTTTCATTAATATTAAGTAATGGAATATGTTTACAAACAAAATGGAAATGAGACTAACTCGAGCAATGGTAGCTTATCTCTAAGAAGAGATGTGGCAGCTACATGCCTCTGAACTAAGTTACAATGAGGCTCAAGGGCCTTTTTATTATTGAACAATAAGAGACAACCCTAAACAACCAAAACCCTAACCTAAGGAGATGAAACACCAAAAATTAATGGGCCCCATTGGGGTTAGTTGGGCATCCAACTTCCCAGGGTCATGACTTTGTCATATTTCCTCTACTTAATGCACATGATACCTCGTTGGAAACATATCTATGAGGGATACAACTAAAAACATTATTTCAATGAAATCACCAAAATAAATATTGCCAAAAAAATGTCATTTAGGACCCCCAAATGGCTACAGAAGCTCAGGGCCCAAAAAACTGCCAAAAATAGTAAACTTTCCTACAATTAAGGAAATTGAAAAAACTTACAGAACAATGGTGAGGGTCCAACTGGAATAGGTGGGTTGCCACCAATATACACCTAGATCATTACTCACCCATTAATAAGCAATTATCTCCATTGTGTTGAGTTCCTCCATGAGATGAGGAAACTTTTGCTGAACTTGGTCCCTAGTGAGCCATTTTCCTTGGTGCAGGAGTTGGCTAGCTTTGACAGCACAATATAGTTGGATCTTCTGTTGGTGAGTGTCCTTGATCTGCATGTCCATGATCTGATCAATTTTAGATTGTTCCATGTAGTTTGGATTTAACTCTATTAGTTTCAGTTGTTCTGCAATGTCAGATGTGTCCAGTAATGGTGCAAAGTATGGCCGAAGGTGATCCACATTGAACATTGGTTGCAGGCCAAGGAATTGAGGAATGTTGAGCCCAAAAGTGTTATTTCCCACAGTGTTGGTGATGGTTTATGGCCCATATTGAAGTGGTTGAATCTTCTAGTGGGGAACAGCAAGGCGCTCCTTCTGCAAATGTAGCCAAACTTTCCCACCCACCTAAAACTTGTGTAGCACCCAATGTTGATCATGTTGTTGTTTGTACTTAGCATTGGCTTTGTCCAATATGTCACAGACATGTTGGAAGATGTGTTGAATGTTCTCCATGAAGTTATTCTCCTTATCGGCTTCAGACTAGGCATACTCAAATCTACTGGAGTCACTGTAAATGGTATGGCCACATCGATGGGACATAGTCGCTAGCCCAGTTGTAGTTGTGCTAGACATAAGGGAGGCTCTCATCCCATGTGTGTGGATTTCTTGTGTTGTACATTAGCAGAATGTGTACGATCATCTTGTTGACAACCTGTGTCTATCCATCTATTTGGGAATGGAAAGTTGTAGACTTAGTGAGCTTGGTTTCCAGCATTGACCAGAGACTGGACTAAAATGTACTCAGGAATCTGCTATACCAATCTGAGATGATAGACTGTGGGATCCCAAAGTGTACCCACAATTGTTTAAAGAAGAGTTTAGCAATGGCTTCTCTTGTTATACTCTTCTTGCAGGCCGCCATAATGGCCATCTCTGAGAATTTATCGACGACCACAAAAACACAGTGGTTGCCATGCTTAGTAGAATGAAGACTTGAGAGATTGATTCCCAATGTCAACTAGGGGTAGGTAGTGGGGCATAGATACCTTGCTTCTTGATGGTTGGCTTGGCAATGTGCAGGCAGTGCAGGATCTGATGTACATCCCGACATCCTATTGAAGATTTGGCCAATAGAAACACTTCTTCAGTTCTTCCACCATTTTCTTGACCCCAATGTCCAACGTCCTAATTGTAGTGCACTTCCCAAATCATCTTCGCACGCTTGCTTGCAAGAACATAAAGGTGTCCTAGGTGGCATAACAAAGCATCTTGGAGGTGAAAATATGGAACTTGCTGACCCTCAAGAGAATCTAGTATCTGTGGCTGAATTTTGGGTCACTTTTGTAGAGAAGTGGCCAATAAGAAGTCTTGTGCCCACAAGAGTTGAGCATGGTGGTTAACGCCATGATTGCTAGTCAACTGAAGTAGTTTGCAACATTATTTGTGCTACCCTTCTTGTACTTGATATTAAAATGGAGTTATTGTAGGTATCTTGACCACATCTGATGGTGATCATTCTACAACTTCCCTTTCATCTGTATGAAATGCAAGAGTTGGTAGTCTATGTGGATGATCATTTCCTTCCCCAAAATGTAATTCTTCCATTGTCGACAAGCTTACATAATGGAATACATCTCTTTGTCATAAGTGGGATACTTTCAAATTGTGTCTAAGAGTGTCTCACTGTCATATGCCGCTAGATGCCCCTGTTGAGTAAGGACTACCCCAATAGCATAGTCAGAGGCATCTGTCTCGATCTCAAATGGTTGATTCAAGTCTGGTAATGTAAGAACTAGTGCAGAGTAGAGGCAATATTTCAAATCTATGAATGCCTTCTGTTGAGATTCATACCAAAATAATTTTGCTTTCGCTCCTCCTTTCGTGACTTGACTCAAGGTTCAACTGATATGAGAGAACCCCAACACGAACTTGCAGTAGAAATTGGCAAGACCCATAAACTTGTGGAGCTCTACCAAAGTGGTTGGGGCTGGCCGATCTCAAATAACTTGGATCTTGGCTGGATCCACATGTACCCCCCATTCATCAATAATGTATCCCAGATACTGAACTTGGGTCATGCCAAAAGTGCATTTCTCCAAATTGGCACACATCTTGTGTTGCCGCAGTGTTTAGAGAACCAGTGCGATGTGGTGGAGGTGCTCTTCCCAACTCTAGCTAAATATTAGAATGTCATCCAAGTATACCACTACAAATGAGTTGGTGAATGGACTTAAGATGTCATCCATCAGCCTCATGAAGATTGCAGGAGCATTCGCTAACCTGAAAGGCATAACCAACCATTCAAAAAGGACATCCTTGGCTTTCAAGGCAACCTTCCACATATCGGAGGGTTTGAATGGTACCTGGTGATATCAGGACTTTAAGTTGATCTTGCTAAAATATTTGTCCCCCTTCAGCTGTTCCAGAAGATCATCAATGTGTGGGATTGGGTACCTATTCTAGACAGTGATATTGTTCAACACCTGATACCCGAGTCTCCAAGTTCCATCCTTCTTCTATACCAACAAATTTGGGCTCCCACGAGGCGATGAAATTGGCCAAATGTGACCTTTCTACAATAGCTCCTCAATTCTCCTCTTGATTTCATCATTCTCAAGAACGAAGCACTGATAGATTGATCCATTGGGTAACGACGCACTTGGGGTCAGATCGATGGAGTGCTTGACCTGACAGTGTAGAGGTGCCCTTGCAGGGGAGGTAAAGATGTCCTCGTACTCCTCCATGACCTTCTTTATGAGTTTCAGTATTGCAGCAAGGATTCTACAACTCCTGGGCTACCATCTTTTCTTATCAACCTGAGTTCTCTACAAACTTGGAGGTGACAATGTTGTATCCATAAGTAAAGGTGATGGTTCCACCTATTGTCATTGTTCAGCTAGCGAGATACCACTCGGGTTCCAAGCTAGATTTCTATAGAGTCAGAAGAAACTTGATTCTTTGATCGAAGAAGGGAAAATCTACTCTAGGAGAATTACTCTACTGCAGTAATGGAAAAGGCCAACATGTAATGTTAAACCACACCGTACCTCAATTAACCATTTAAGAAGCTATGCTAAGTAGAATACCTAAATCAACAATAAAAAAATGCTATTATCTAAGTTGTAGAAGTAAAAAGCATCAAACTGTACTAATGTGCAAGCAAAGAAACTAAGCTAAATTTGTTTCCACATTTTTTGGTTTTTTAGGAAAAATCAAGTATGCAAACTAATTGTTCTTGAAGATGTGAAAGGTGGATGGAAGGTGTTTGAGGATGCCTAGAAGGTTTATGAAGTGGTTGGATGGTGTGGAGGGGTCCTAGGAGTCTTTCTATGACGTCCTAGAGGTTTCCCATCAATTCAGCCTCAAAACAAACCGTTTCAAGAAAACTTATAGGATGTACTAGAAACCTATAGGATGATCCTGTAGGAATTACAAGAAACCTACAGAATACAACTAAGAGTTAATTGTGAGGTGTTGGAAGTGTTGGGAAGATTAGGAAAGAAGTGTGATGGGTGGAATGGAGTGTTAGAAGGTCTAGGAGCACTCAGGAGTCAATATCAAAGATAAGAGATAGCTAGATTCGCTCAATGTGTTTAGGGGAATTGCAATGAAAGGTGATGAAAAACTAGTGAGGGTGGTGGTGAAACAAGGAATGGCTAAGGTGGATGAAGTGGAATGTGGTTTTTGGTTATGAAGTCTTGGTCTCCTTTTGAAGTACTAGATCTGCATAAAACATGTGTGTCTTCCAAAAAGAACTATGCAACAAGATACATTTTCATAAACTAGAAAAGAATAAATCAACTTCCATATTATGGATGAAGAAAGTTGTTGAAGGAAATGAAAGCATGATAGAGATCTTATTGCAGAAATGGAGATGGAAAAAAATGATAATGAAATGTGACTTGCAGCATGAACCAAATACTCAATCAAATACAACAAACTCCAAAGCTCATACAAGAACTAGAAATCTGTGTTTTTGGGGCTGTTGAAGGGTCCCTACCTCAAGTCATGGTCCTAGAGGGAGGAAGTAAGACCGAGACACCTGCTGACAACCTTGTGGTGATCCTTTTTCTCCTTGCTAACCTGCTACTTGAAAGAAGACACAAATGGAAGAAAATTATGACACAACCAATCTAATATACATTACTGTAATGCAAATGCATCTACTAAGCAAATGAACAATTAAGCTATGAATCTATACTAGCATACATGTACAATAAAGAGGAGCCTTGGCTACTAGGGTTGGGCCCTAACCCAAGAGCTTTAGCCCTTTGATTTAACTCAATGCTGGCTCGAAACAAAACTCATTCTTATTACCAAAGCAATAGATTACATGAAAAACTATCACAAGTCTTGCAGCTCGAAAATAGAGTAGAGTTTTATAATAAAAATTTGAATCCTAGTGAGGTCCTAGGCCTCTCTACTTATACATCTGAACTCTCCAACGACTTCCTTAAAATTATTTTTGTTTGGCTCCCAAACTCGAGATAAAATGGTGCTTTGTCTTTCACTTGCTCTGCTGCATTCTAGTCCTCATGATTTGGTTGTTTGCACTCTGAGCTGATGGAGGAGTATTCAAATGGATGGGTAGTAAATGAGGAGGATGTAGCTCCTATAATCCCTCTCCCTTGATTCATTCGAGTTTTTGATCTTCATCTTTGCCAAAATTTCTTGCTTTTCTCCTTTAATCCTACATTAAATGCACATTAAACCACAAAGCAAAATATCCAACTCTAACTCATCTCATAAACAAAATATAATCGAAAGAATGCAGTAAGTTATGACAATAGTTGGTTTGGCTAATCTAGGAGGTGAATAAAGGCCCATATAATTACCCAATGATGATGCTCATAATGACCCCCTACTAAAAGTGTTTCTCATCCTCTAAGCAACTCAAACAATATCCATATCCTTCATGGCTTTGGTAGCCTCTCTAACATCCCATGCCTTTATTGTGGTCTCCTCTTCTTGTTCATAGAAGCCTTCCTTATTTTCTACCCCTTCCCACTGCCTCTTTTCTTCTTCTTCTTTTCTCACTTCTAGCATCCCCAAGAGTAGTAGTGGGCTGAGTTTTAGGCCTATCCAATGGAGCTTCAACCTTTGTATAGATTTCTTATACATAGGTTTCTTGTTGAGTGCCTCTCTCAACCTTTGAGGGGAGTGATATTCTATTATCTATAAGATGTATGGCAGTGTGCCCCATCTCCTTAGGCAAGCATGTATACTATCATCTCCTAGCAGCCTAAACATGTCATAAAAGTGTGAAATTTCTTGCTTTTTGGTAGCAAGATATCTAGATGCCAACTGAGGATCATTTGCAATCAAATTATGGATACTGATGAGAGCCATGGGGTTTGATTGTTCAACTCTGATCAAAACTGGTTCAGTTTGCTCTCTTTCTAATATCATTTTCATCTCTGCATCTCTTGACTCCGCATGGTTAATCCATGATGTTGAAGCCGTTAATTGTAGATCTCTTAGCTGAGAATTAGTGTCCCATACATTCATGTCTGTGAGGGGCATGTTGTGTAAATAAAACTTGGACATTTTGGCCCTATCCTCTAGTGTACTTTGATCACAAAGATCAATAAACTGCCTATAGTCCTAAAATGGTATGGTTCCCCTCTAGGCTAGTGTCTTAGTCTAAAACTACAAGCATTATTCTTTGAGGTATAGAGCATAGGATTTAGCTAGCATCCTACACTAGATTGCCTCCAAGGAGAGGTTGGCCATACATGCTAGTTGGTTCTCTCTTTCCTGTAGTTGTCCCCTCAGCCATGCATTTTTTTTCTCTAGTTGATTTCTTATTATAGCTTCTCTGTCCCTTAACCCACTTAGTTCTCTGCCCATTTCTTTGAGATTCTCCTCCATGTTCCTAATGTCTTCTACCCCCTTCGATTTGGTGATTTGCATCAATCGGTGAGTTCTGGCCATCTCCTTCTCAAGCTCAAAGAATAGTGGGATGGCAAATTTTTGAGGTATGACCCTACCTCCTTCAATAAATAGGTAATAGGAGTCTAGATTAGGTTGGGGACTGGGTTCTTTTGTCTCTGGGTCATCCTCTTTAGTTCTTACTACTCCCCTACCTTTCTTTCCAATTTTTGTGCCTCCTACAGATTTAACAGAGTATCCTATACGACTATTTTTGCTTCGTGTACATTTTGATGTGGATTTTGTAGGATTATCTTACCCTTTGAGGAAGTTTCTCTAGTAGTAGGCCTCCTTACATAGGTGATAGGGGACTTAGGGGAAGACATTTTGTCTTTTTGTGTATGGGAATCTTCAATCTCAATAGGAATTTTGGTTGATGTTTATGGCTTCCCCTGCCTTATTCTTATGCTCTTTCTTGTCCTGAAATATAGTGGTGTCTGCCTCTGCCTTTTTCCTTTTTTCTTGATTGGGGTGCTAAGAGCAGTCAGGGCAGTTGCTACCTCTCTCCTAGTGACCTTTGGAGCCACCCTAGGTGACTACTCCTTGTTTTATTTCCCCTCTATTCTATTTTCTTCTTGCTCTCTGTTTTTCTCGTCTTCTTCTTCTTGTACATCTTCATCATCTATATTAGTTTCCCCCTTAATTTCCTCCTCTATTTCTTCATCATCCTCCTTCTCTTCTCTCTCTTCTTCTTCCTCTTCATCATGTTCCTCTCCGTCAGCTCCTTCTTCATCCATCTCATCCTTATCTTGCTCTATATCTTCCTATCCACTGACAGTAGGACTAACATCATAAGTGAGAGCTTTGATGTCATCCTCTACTGGCATGTCTCTAAAAACTGACCATGTTATAGGGGTTCTCAGGTTTTGGAGGGAATATTCAATGAGGATCATAATCAGCCCACAGTGAGCTAATTGTTGGGAATTCCCCTCCTTCACTTTGATCCTTGAGTCTATGAGTGATTGAAGTAAGAAATATGGTATGTTGAACCTTTGATGAGGGGGTGTTTCTACTCCAAATCTTAATTCTTCAAGGATCCTAAAATGATAGCCATAGACAACATTATATCTACCCTCACATGAGATGTATTTGATTAGTTGGTAGCCTACCTCACTCCATGCATATGGCAAACTTCCTCCTTATTCCATTTTTGTCCACATCGGTTTCCTCGCCTCCTAAAAACAAGTTTCTTTTGGCAACCTGACTATATCCTTTGTCTTCTTTTCTCCATGGGACTCCTAGGGGAAGTGTGGTGGCCCTATTGATGAGCTCAAGGGTGAGATATATAGTGACACCCCTTATTAAAACAATGGCATCTGTGTTGGTGTGTGGAGTGAAGGAGAGAGAAAATTCTTGAGCCACCTCATCATCATACCCTCTGAATTTCTTGAAAAACCCCATCCAATTATGTCTTGTGAAGATTTGAAGCACTTGGGGGTGTTTTTGGATTCTCAGAGTGTTTGTAGGCTCTCTCCTATTAAACCCTCCTATCATCTTACTGGTGAATATTGAGGAGAAAATGAGAGGGTTGAAATAACTTTTCAAATGCAAGAGCAACATAGAGATGACTATGTATTTAATTTCCTTCACACAGTTGCTAAATTCACTAAAATTTAGAGTATCCTTGGTTCATTTACCTGCAAAGGGGAATGTAATTTTAGAGCCTACCTCTTTATACTGGTTGTAGTGGCCAACTCCCATGATATCCCTTCTAAACTCTTCACTGCCAATCCTATAGACAGTCTCCATGTATCCTATAGATTGTATCTTGTAGGTATTCCTGTGCATGCTCCTGTAGGAATTCCTATGTAGTGAATGATGGATCTTTTATTCTAGTGGGTGGCCTGGCTTATGACAATGGCTTGATTCAGGGAGTGTCGAGAAGGTGAAATGCATGAATGCGTGGGAATGATGTTTTATTTCCTCTTATGGTGATTCGGGGTGATGTGGTGTGCTGGTAACAAAGGTACATTTCCATTTTTGGATCATTGGTCCCCACTACCACCTCATCATTTCCCACTCCTCCTAATCAGCTCCCACCTCATAGATTCATAGTTTAACCACCTTTTTTCCTACTCATTCTTTGTCTTTGAGTTAACAACAGACACATGTGAGAGGACACCCGGTTGTGCATGTGATGACTGAACAATGGTGGCCAAGTTAACTAGCCACAATTTCCCTTATAAACCAACTATCTTGTAACCATTACAATTTTTTACTACTTGATGCATATGAGAGAGTGAGTGGAATAGTTACATGTGGTTTCAATGTTATGGTATAGTATGTCGAAGACCAGAGGTGTTGCTGTGTATATTTGTTGCATGTCATTTTTCTTCCTCCTCTTACTGGCTGCTAATGGTTTCTCTAATTTTTCAGATTTCTGTGGTTGAATATTTGATGCTAATGCTTTCGAGCTCCTAGATCACCCTGGTGAGGACCTGTTGCTGGTGTGATTGGAATTTTGTGGGATGTGCTATTATAGGATATCCTAGAGGATGTCTTGTAGCTGCTTCTCCCTCAAAATTATTTTATCATTTTGCTTGCTAGGGCTATGAGGATGGTGACATGGATGGAAAGAAGGAGTGGGAGTGTTGAGAGTAAAGGATACCCAGGTGATGCTCTTTACTCTTATGTGTTTCCTTTTTCTTTGAAGACTGGAAAACTGTTGAAACTGATCTTCTTTTTGAATTGTGAGTGCAAGGATGATGATGGTGGATGAGGTGAGGTGTTAGATCGTGGATGGGGTGAATTTTAGGAACCTAACAAGTCCATCATATGCCTTTGGATTGCTTCCTGTATGATTTTTGGGTCACTGTAATTCATATAGTATCATCATGTAGGTTTTCAAGTGATCTTATAGAAAACACAATGTTTTCACAAATCGAAGCAATGGAGTGGAAAAATGAAAAAAAAATGATGGAGGGATGCATGGTAAGGAGTGAAGAAAATGAATATGTGAGTGGTAGGGGTCTCCTTGGGATCCTATTTTGCCCCCTAACAGTCCTTCTCACCCACCTAAAAATGGAAATTACATGATTTTTTTTATTTTTTTTTTAAAAACAACTAGGCTAGCTCAGAGAGGTTTTCATCCTAGTTGTTTATCCTGGGTGCCTCAAGAAAGGTTTTCACCCAAGGATCTTATTATTCTCTTTTTGTTTTTGTTTTTTTTTTTCTCTTTTTTTTGTCATCACTAGGCCACCTCAAGAGGTTTTCAATCCACAGATGGGACTCAGGCACCTCATGGAGTTTTTCACCTGAGTCCTTATTCTTTTTCCTTTTCTTCAGTGATTTGGTGACGGAGGAGCTGGAACTTGCTCCACTATCATCAATGTTTTATTGATATCGTGAACTAACTCTTGTTTTGATAAAGGCCTCTTGTACGTTTTAAACTAGTGTCCATTAACAAGCAAAGGAATGGCTTCTTCATCTATGGTTCTAATTTGCACTGAACCATTATCATGGCATATTTCCACAACATAAGGTCTGACCCATCTTGTCCTCAACTTTCCCTTGAAGTCCTCATACTTGAATCATATAACAATGCCCAATCGCCTTCCTAAAATTGCTTCTTCTTGATATTTTTATCATGTCAGATCTTCTTGTGAAGTTGAACTACCTCTATATGTAGGAGAGCTTGCATTCTGAATTCATCTAAATTGTTCAATTGGAACAATCTCTCTTTCTATGCACTGCTAAGATCAAAATATAGTTGGGTTGTCATCGTTAATGTGTTATATTCAAATTCAATGGACATCAAGGCCTTTTTCCCATAGACCAGCTCAGAGAGTGTGAATACAGTGGTGGTCTTCCATGTGGTATTATAGGGCCAGGTGGCCTCAACTAGTCTTTCTGCCCAATCCTTCATGTTGTTGCTCACCACCTTGGTTAAGATGCCCTCCAATGCTCTGGTGATCACCTCCACTTGCCCATTAGCTTGTGGATGATAGGGGGCGGAGGTCCTATCCTTGATCTTGCGATGGCTGAGAAAGTCTTCGATCATGATGGAGGTAAACTGGCTAGCTTCGTCTGTGACCAGCTCTCAAGGGTATCATTTCATATTATTTCTTGGGTATATTTCTATTATCTTATATTTTCATATCAGATATATAACAAGTGGTATCAGAGCACTTTCTTGGGCAAAAAAGGGAGAATTTTTTTTTTTTTTGCAGGATTTCTAAGGCGGCAAGTTTACAAATCAGATCTATACATTTTGGAGCAAAATCTGCAAAATCTAATTGCAGATTTGGATTCTTTGCAAAAAAATACCCGATTTTCAAAAATAAAAAATCGGTTGAATCGGAGTCCGGATGAAGGAGATATTGTTGATCTAAAAATCAGTGGTGTTGCAAACAATTTTTCGGGGCAACGAGTTTGCAGCGCAGATCTGGACATCATAGAAAATTTTAGGGGCGAATGTTCACCCTTTGGTGAAATTAAGGGTTTTTAAATTTTTAGTGGGCGAATATTTTGTATCATAGTACATTTTTACAAATCACCTCAAATATCCCACCTTATTTTAGGGAGAGGGTAAAAAAGGTAAATTTAGCCCTTGAAATTAGGAGTTACAACCTTCCATTCGCCCATTTCCAAGAATAGGTTTTATTTAAGTGAGAATCCTATGGGCCAAAGGCCCAAATACCATATTTATAAAAGAGGTATGGTAAATTAATAAAAATATAAATAAATGAGAGGTATGGTAAATAAATAAAGCATTTTTTATATTTACTCTATAAGTCACCTATACATGCAAGGGTGTAAACAAATAAAAATATAAGTAAAGTGGAGGTATGGTAAATAAATAAAACGTCTTTTTAT
>APFE031422324.1:53562-73472 GCA_000404065.3 Pinus taeda | reverse complement strand
ATGGACTAGATTGTTATTAATACCATGAAAAACATTATTAACCCTAATATTAGTATTAATAAAAATAAAAATGGCACATGGTATTGACCCATAGTATTCACCAAAATGGCACATGGTATTGACCCATGGTATTCACCTGGAATGTAGTCTATTTAAATGGGGGAATTAAACCAGCATAGATCCATCTTTACTCTGGATCTACTAACCTCGAGAGGGTATCAAATATCGTGAAAAAATATTTGATCCATCTCGGGGCTTGGTGGATAAGAGTAAAAATGGATGTTGTAATTTAATGTATGTTAAACATTTTAGCTTGGTTAAAATAAAAAATAAAATAAAAATCGAACTATTAATTTTAAGATAATTTTTATAATTACAAATAGTAATTTTTTAAGCTCCAGGTTTATGATAACCCATGGTAATACCAAGATCTTACAAGATTTTATAATTGAGTAAAATATTCGCCATGCCTGGTGAGAGATTCCCCAAAAAATTATATATACATACTATATTATTGATAAAATCGCCTTCCGTTTTTCCTATATACGATGGAGATTCGCCCATTTATTATACTTATAAATTTAGGGGGGTTCTTAAAATTTTCCATGCTGGACATCCTGGTGCAAGATCTATAAAATCTAATTACCGATCTGGATTCCTTGTGAAAAAATACTAAATTTCAAAAAAAAAATCAGTCAAATCGGAATCTGGATGAGGGAGATATCGTTGATTTAAAATCAGCTAGTTTTCAGCAATTTTTTTACGACGGGACAGTTGTAGCGTGGATCAGCAATTCCAGTGCCTAAATCAGGATTTCTACCACATGGGAAGATATAGAATGGTTCTTCCATTTCCAAAAACAAGTCATAATAGGGATTCTGAGCAATATTGATTGAATTGTGGCCATTTCAAAATTTCGTCAATTTTTTTGTGATGGCGGGCCTAGATCAGAATTTGAGGGACTTGTATAAATTTGATGGCTCTCATCCAACTAGATGGCTAGCACAAATGGAGAAATATTTCAAATTGAATTACATCATGGATGATGAGACTTAGCTTAGTGCAGGAAAAATGGACTTGGACCATGAAAGATGGAAATGGTGGCAGTGTCATAAAAAATGCCATCCAAGGGTTACTACTTGGGAGATGTTCGCAAAAACTATTTGTGACCACTTTGACAATAAATCTAATCTTGTGGATAAGCTCACACAGGCAGACACATAGCCTAACAAAGATTTTATTTTTACAGGAAAGAAGGAAACCAAGAAACCTAAAGGGTTATTTTCTGCTAGTATCACCTTTTTGCAGGTTCATGGATTGATGCAGAAGGAGAAGATCATTGTTTCTATAAATCATAGTTGCAAGCATAATTTTATCAATGTTAATTTGGCAAAGAAATTGCAAGTTCCACCAAAACACATTGAAAAAACACAGGTGGATGATGAGGATGTTCAAGTATATAAGGATTTGAATATTTCTATGGATAAGTATGTGTTGCATGGTGATTTTTATACTTCAGAGACGGATAATTTGGATGTTGTTTTGGGATACCCGTGGATGGAATATGTGGGTACTACAAATATTAAGATGCAGAAGAAATTCTTGAAGCTCTAGTATAAAAAGAAGAAAATTACATTACAAGATATTTCCATTAATAAACAGGTAGAGTCCAAGGAGGCTGAAGCAGAAGATTTTCTAGGGACTGACATATCAGATGATGAGCCAGTGATGATCGAAAATCAAACACAAATAGAGGCTGAAGTAGAAAAAGTTACAGGTGCTGATACATCAGATGAGGGCTCAGTGGTTGAAGTAATATTGGAAGATAAGACACCATAGCAGGCACCACAACATAACAGTCAGGCTCCGGTATGGGGTGAATTAAAGAAAAAGACACCATGGGTTAAAACTTCAACATATCATCACCCACATCACCCCGCAAGACAACAACCATCAAGATGGCAACCAATTAGCCATAAGGACAACAACTCCCGCAGGATAGATAGAGAGGAGTAAAGATCCACCTACTACACATCAACACAGAAGAGCTACCACAATCAACTTCCATCTCAAGCGAGCGAGGCACCAGCAAAATCGAGGGTTCACCTTTCTCTTGGATGGCTAAATGCATGTGCATGGTACCAGTGAACTACTCTCTTGAGTATATTTTATTATTTGTGTTCTTCCCATGTTTTGGGGATGAAACATGCTAAGAGGGGTGGAATGTTATATATGTAGGGGGGAGAATATGGGGTACAAAGGGAGGTACCCAAGGTAATAATGTAATAATGGGATGGGCCATAGTAATAAATAAGGTGGTTAACCCATATCATGTAAGGGACCAAAAGTAGTTATTAATAATGTAATGGGCCCATGGTATGAGTTCGATGGTATGAGGGAACCATGGTAATGACCCATGGTATTGTATGTATGAGGCCTATATAGAGGCTAGAGACTCCACATGGAGAGAAGTGAAGGAATATTGTATGAACAGGCATATGGCTTGTGGAGTGTTCTCGTTCCTTAAGGAGTGAATGTATGGTGTTGCCCTACCTTAAGGGTTTGATCAATAGAGTGAATCATTTCTATTTATTTCTATCTTACTATTTGTGGGTATATTTGTATTATCTTATATTTTCATATCAGATCTATAACACAAACTTTTAGAATACATTCTCCATTAGGAACTCAGCCACCTTCTCTTTTGTTGCTTCCTTAATTTCATTGGTTTCAACCCACTTAGTCAAATAATCAGTGTACATAGTAATTTATTGTTTTTGCTTTGAAGGAGGGTCAATCAGCCCAATGAATTACATGCCCCACTTGTCAAATGGCTCGAAAGTCACTTGAGGCTGTAGACACATTTAATCTCTTGGAGTAGGCCTTCCCATCCTCTGGCTCTAATCACACTGACTAGTGTACTTAATGAAGAGTGGGCCAATAATAGCCTTCTTGTAACACTTTGAATGTTCTCCTCTTTATTACAAAGTGACCTCCATAAGGCCCATCATGACAAGTTAGAAGGATGTCAAAGACTTCATCTTCCCTAACACACCTTCTCAAGATTTGTTCTGGGCCAAGTTTGAAAATATTTCCCCCAATCCAATTGAAGGGGGCACTTTTCCTGACTATTCTACTCTTTTATTTAGAGGACAAGTTTGGTGGGAATTGTGCTAATACCAAATAGTTTTCTATAACAGCAAACCATGGAGAGAGAACTAAAATAGAAAATAAGTGCTCATCCAGTAACTGTTCATCCACCATTTCTTCTTCACCTATAGGCAAATTTACCCTAGATAAAAAATTTGCAACAACATTTTCCTCACTGGGCTTATCAACTATAGTTAGATCAAATTGTTGTAATAAAAGTATCCATCTTATAATTCGAGCATTCACATCTAGTTTGTTCATTAAATATTTGATTGTAGCATGGTCGGTATGCATAAATGTTTGATAGCCTATAATATAATGCTTGAATTATTTTAATGAATGCACAACAGCCAGGAGTTCCTTTTCGGTCACTGTATAAGTTAGTTAAGCCTTTTACAAGTTCTTACTGATAAAATAGATAGCATAAGGCAGATCATCATCTATTTGACCTAGGGCTGCTCCTATGGCATCAACATGAATATGAAAGGGGAGGGAGGGCCCAGTTTGGGCCTCGGAGAATTGGTGTAGTGGTTAGCTTATCCTTTAGGGTGTCTGGTTGACCATATAATCTCAAAATCTTTGGCCAACAAACCAAATGAAGCAAGGGCCAACTTATTGAAGTATTTTATTAATCTTTGGTAGTATCTAGCTAACCCTAGGAAACTTCTGACATCTCTCTACTTTTGAGGAGGTGGGACCCTTTGGATGTTGCCTATTTTGTTTCAGTCCACCTGCATCCCTCGCTGATATATTGAATGACCTAGCATAGTCCCCGCAATCATTAAGAATTCACATTTTTTCAAGACTGAGAGATAGGTTCATTTCAATGCACTTGTGTAGTACTTTGCCCAGTTTAGATAGAGCTTCATGAGAATCACAGCCATAAGATGTAAAATCATCCATATAAATCTCCACCGTGTCATGGACTAATTCGGAAAAATACTCAAGACTGCTCTCTAGAAAGTGGCAATAGCATTGCATAGGAAAAAGGAAGGACCCTATAGGAAAAAGTACACCAAGGACAGGTGAATGTGGTCTTATCTTGGTCTTCTAGGTAGATCTGGATTTGGTTGTATCCATTGAATCCATCTAGGAAAGAGAAAACTCTTTTCCCTGCCAGGCCATCTAGAACTTGGTCAATGAAGGGTAGAGAAAAGTGATCCTTCTTTGTGGCTTTGTTCAACTCCCTGTAATCGACACAAGTCCTCCACTTACCATTTTTATTAGGAACTAACACCAAAGGAGAGACCCACTTATTGTCAGAGAAAGGGTAAATGAATCCTACATCTAACAGTTTTTGCAGTTCTTCTTTGACTATATCTTTAAGAATTGGATTCATCCTCCTTTGTGGTTTTTGGACCAGCTTGCAACCTTCTTTGATGTATATGTGGTGAGCACACACTGAGGGGTGTACTCCATTTCGTTGTAACTCCAGGTGAAGGATTCTAGGTTTTCTTTTAACATGTTGCATAGATTCTCCTCTTTGGGAGCAGAAAGAGATGGATTGGTTTTCAAGGTTCTCTTTAGGCCAAATTCTATGGTTTTGACACGGAGCGGGTTGAGATCAGCTAAGCATAAGTTAGTTGGATGATTGTTCTAGGTTTCCTTTACTGCTTCTTCTAAAGGTAATGAACTGGGATTTGGACTTTGGAGTAGGTGTTCAATCAAGTCATCCTCATCTTGTTGTCCTCCACCCATGGTTGCTTCCAAAGCATAAATTTGGGTGAAATAAACTTCATTTTCTTCCTCCTCCTCCAACGATAAAGGTAAATCATGATCTAGAGAAGGTTGAGCAGAAGGGTATATGACTAACTGCTTGGTCATGTGCCCATTCTTGATGATCATATCCCCAGCTCTGCAGCTAATAAAAGCATCGATAGTGGCCAACCATGGCCTCCCAAGGATGAGAGGATAACTAGTAAGCTTAGCCTTGTGATAGAGAACTAGGAAATCTGTAGGGTACTCCTAGGAGTCAATGGATACCATAACAACCTCAACAATTCCCTCAAGGGTTACTATGGAATGATCTGCAAGTTACAAAACTGTTGTGGTCTTTGTCAATGAACCTTGGAGATTGAGCTTGAGCATGGTTTCCTTGGTCATCACATTAATGGAATCCCGAAGATCGATCAGAGTGTGTGAGACAATGGTGCGATTGATGTGCACATCTACTGCAGGGCTTCCAAGGTCCAAATATTTTGGGCATATTATCTACCCCAACATTAAGTTAGATAGATGCCCAATGACATTAATAGTAGGGGCATCCCTTTTTCACCTCTTTGGATGCTTGAAGCACTTCTTCTTAATCAACTTATTGTAAATTGGAACATCTTTTATTGCCTAAAGAAGGGGATTCTTTACACATAGATTTTTCAATTCTCCTAGAAGTTTAGTCTCTTCCAGGGTAGGCTAGAGTGGTTGGGATAATCTCTAAGGAAAGGGTGGATTTACCTTAAGGTTTCTTTCCTCTCTTTCTTCCTAAAACTCCTTAGGTGGAGGGGGAGGTTGGTTATCCAGGATAAATTTCCCAAATCTCAAGTTAATCTCCTAGATTTCAATAGCATAAGTTAGATGTGATGTCTCTCAACTATATACTTGTTGAGCCTGCCTATTGTTCGGGTTTGGATTTGGCTGGGCAGGCATCTGGGGTTTTTTGGGTGGAATAGAGTGTAGGAGTTGTGGCTGGGTAGGTGGTTGAGGCAATAGAGCAGGAGAATTGTTGTATCGGGGCCTCGACCCATGGAGTGGTGTATTCTACTAAGGTTGTGGTGGAGCATAAGGTTGAAATGACTGGCTGGCTGACTTGGAATGATACTATGATGCATAAGACTGAGGACGGGGTGTAGATCAAGAAGGATGAGAAGGGGGTCCTTGATGAGCCTCATAAATGGGTAATTACATGGGCTCATTTTACCTCCTAACCTAGTCAAATCAACCATTCTCTTAGCTTATTATATTATTTTCTGATTATATTTATGCTTATAGAGTGAGTTGAGTTAGTTATGATGCCATGTGGTCTAATATGTGTTTAATGAAAATTATTGATGAATTTTGTGGTCAAAGTCAAGGATCCAGGGGACAAATGGGAGCAATAACTCGAAGTGAAAAAAGGAGAGGACTTATAGGAGGGAATCCCCCTCATTTATTACTCCTCACTTCGAATTCCCCTTCATTTAGCTCGTAGTACAAACAACCAAGTCATGCATTAGCAGGCAGCCGAGCAAGTGGAGGATAACTGATGATGATCTCGAGTTTTGGGAGCCAAGCCTCCCTGATTTTGAGGAAGTTGTTTGTAGCTTCATCTGTATAATTAGATAGGCCTAGGGCCTCACTAGTGTTAGACTTTTGTTGTATTTTTGCTTATGTAAACTCAGCTCAACTTCGAGTTTATTATTTTGTGACAGTTTCATGTAATCCTGCTATTGTTTTGGAATTAAAGATGGAATACTTTTTGAGCTAGCACTGAGTTAACTTAGAGGGATAAAGCTCTTCGGTTAGTGCCCAATCCAAGTAGCCAAGCTCCTCTTTAGTTGCTTTTGTATGTCTTATTTTAGTTTGTAGATTAGGTTACTGTTAGATGAATTTCTTTTATGGTCAAGAATAGGTTGATTTTGATGATTCAATAGTTTGTTTCCATTTTTGCTTTCTATAGCACATTAAGAAGTGATAAAGTAAAAATAGAAAAGGCTAGAAACAGTGCCTTGGCCTCTCTCCCTCCCTTTGGGACCATGATTTGAGGCAAAGACCCTCTTGCTGCACCAAAAACACAGATTTTCCTCATTCATAGGACTTCTAGTGTTTGCAATGTCTTAATTGGCTAATAGTCTAATTTGCTTTGCTTCAGAACTTCTTCATCATGCTCACTTATTTATTTTCCATATTCTTCTTCCATGATTTCCTTTCTTGTAGTAGTTATCATCATTTCCTTTCATAGATCACAGTTCAGATTAGTTTGATGTAAAACTATGTTTTTCTAGATGCACTTATTTCATTGTTTCCTTAATCTCATTGGTTGACTGTCAGTTGTTTATGCAGTAGATATCATCTAGAATTAGGCCATCCTATCATCCATCCCATAATCCATCTGATCCATGCCCTATAGCTCATCCAAGTCTCCCCTCAATTCTGCGTAACTTTCCTACATTTTCCTTAGAATTTCTTCCTCTCTCCTTGAGAAAATCCAATCATCTTTATCTCTCCTAATGATTCTTTGTAGACCCTAGCTTCCTTAACACTTCATTCCAACCTTCATCCACATTTTCCACCCACTCTCACACCCTTAAAATAGCCAAAACTACTCTCGGCCTCATCCTGTAGGCCTCCTGTACAACGATGTTTTCCCTCCTATAGATTTCCTGTGTCCGCATGTAGATTTTCCTGTAGGATTTATTTTGAAGGCTGAGTGTGGGAAAAGCCTCCACAAGGCAACCTGAGACCTCCTAGGACCCATCCTACATCCTATCAAGTCCCAAAACCGCCCTTCAACACCACCTATTCACTGCCACATTCACAAACAAATAAATTACATGCATGACACATTCATATAAAAATACATAAAAATCCAAAAAGATTCTTTTTGCTCATTTACTTCCAGAAATAGCTTAGGTAGATGTTGTTTACTTCCTTGATTAGGTAATGGAATTATTTTCATGGTTTTCATAGTGATTTCTGCAAAAGTAGGAATAGTGGTTAACTAGGATTTCCTTCATTTTCTTTACATTTCAGTCTTGCTTTCTGCAAGTAGAATATCATCAGTAGAGTAATCTCTCTTTTTCCTTTCATCACATATAGAGATTCTTTTGGAATCCATAGAAGTTGGGTTGAGCTCCTAGTGATCTTGCACCGGCTGACCAAGTGACAACATGCAGTAAGAACTAGTACTTGTGGATATAGCACCGTCGCTTCCAATTTTGTTACGAACTATGAGGTTGATAAGAGTAAAGTAGGCAACCCAGGAGTTGTAACATTATTGCTACAATACTAGTGCTCACCACTTTTTGGTGCCATTTCCAGGGAAGTGTTAGAGTATTCTATGATTACTGCTTTCTTCTATTTTCTTCTTGCAACATTCTGCTAATAGTTTATTTCAGCAAAAGTAGAATAGTAATTTCCTTTCTTCCAGTTCTGCATTTCTTTTGCTTTCCTTTTCAATTCTACAATTTCCATTTCAGCAAAAGTAGATTAGTCACTTCCTTCCTTTCCTCTTCAATTCTACAAATTTCATTTCAATTAGTTGCAAATTGTTTTGTTCAATCAATTTCAGTTTTGCAAGAACTATCAGTGTGGGGAAAAGGAAACAAAAAACAACAAAAAATATTTCCTTTCATGCCTCGTAGAAATAGAGATAATTTAGGAAAACATTTTCCCAACACCCCCACTACTTCACATAGCCAACCTTCTCTCTTCTTCGGTGGTTGCGATCAAGAAGAATCCTTAGGTGAACAACTCGACATATTTGAAGGACCTATAGGGGAAGAAGAAGAAGAACACATTCCTTTGGAGCCACTGGCTGAATACAAAAATGCTAGGGGCAATGGAGAAAGAATAGAGGGTACCTTTCTCATTCGAGAGACCAACAGGGACACCAAAATGAAGAATATAAGCCCTTCTTCCCTACCTCATTTCCATGGTCTGACTACAAAAGATCTTGACGCCTTCTTGTTTGAGTTTGTTGTTATCTATCGAACCTATGACTATGGAGAAGATGAGAAAAAGTTGAAATTGTTCCTTCTACTCTCAAGTTTGTAGCATTGCGTTGGCTCATGGGATTACCTGGAAATAGTATGACAACTTGGGCTTAGATGTAGCAAGCCTTTGACAACAAGTATCAAGACTATTGCAGGTCAAAATATACTAAAGAAGCAATTTTCCAAATGACTATTGGAAGTGATGAGTCCCTAGATGACTATGAGGAGAGGTTCAGCTCAGTTACAAAAGGTTCGTGTGTACACTTGACCCTAAATATCTGAAGATGGTCCTGCTCAAGGGAATTTGGGAAGATCTTTTAGACAACCTCCATCTACTCATCGGGGGAGACATCTACCAACTGTCATATGAAGACATAAATACTATTTTTAAAAACCATTCTAGAGCAGCCAAAAAGAAAGGTAGGGGGAGTCCACCCATAGCCAGTACCTCTTCCTCTAACTCATCTATCAGGGAGAAATTGGAAACATGCTGGAACACTTCAAGAGTGAAATGAAGCAGACTCTTGCCTTGCAAATGGATACCTTGCATATCAAAAGGAAACAAGAGGAAGCAGAGAGGGCTTTGGCCATCTTTTTCCCTAGATGAACCAAGAGGCATCCTAGGAATGAATTCCCATGGAACTCTATAGAGGTTTGTTCAGTCTGTGAAGAAAATAATTCTACAGATAAGTGCCCTTCCTTATTCGAACTTGAAGCTGTATATCAAGGGGCTGAGGGAGTCACTAAACAGCTCTATTACATAAACCAAAGAAGGCCGCATGGACCTAGACCATACCAGCAGGGGATGCAAGGGACATCCCAGGCATACTACAACCCCAACCAAGTCACTTCCATACCTTCTTGGTGTCCCCCTGCTCATCCATCCTGGTCCACACTTCCTCCTTGGTCCTTCACATCTCAATATCATGCCCAACCAACCAACCATTCATTGTAATCCTATGCTTAGCCACCACCTCAGTGGAATGCACCTCATCAGGGGTGGAGGCCCCAATACAACTGCCTTCTCACTCTTTTTCCTCCACAGCCTACCCAACCACAACTATTACCTCCGGCTCCTCCAAAGAAACCTGAAATGCTTGCCCAACCAAACCTGAACTCGAACAACTGATAGGTTGATCAAGTGTATAGTGGGGAACCGTCATGCCCAACGTATGTTGTGGAGATTCAGGAAACTAACTTACGGTCTGGGAAAGTTCTCCCAGACATCCAGCCTTCACCTAGGGAGGTTGAGGAAGATAAAGAGGAAAGTGAACTTGAACCAATTCCTCCCTTTCCTGAGAGATTATTTGTGATATTCCAGCCTACCCCAGAAGAAACTGAAGTCTTGAGGGAATTGAAACATCTATGTGTGAAGATACCACTTCTCCAAGCCATAAAAGATGTGTCTATCTACCATAGGTTGATCAAAGAGAAGTGTTTTAGGCATCGAGGAAGGCACAAGAGAGATGCCCCAACTATCAAACTCATAGGGCAGTTGTTCGACTTGATGTTGGGGTAGGTAATTTGTCCAAAATATCTAGACCCTGGAAGCCTAGTAGTTGATGTCCACATCAATGGCACCGTGATCCCACATACCTTGATTGATCTAGGGGTTGCCATTAATGTGATGATAGAGGACACAATGCTCAAACTCAACCTCTAGGGCTCCTTGAGGAATACCACAACCGTGCTATAGTTAGCAGACCGCTCCACTATGACCCGTGAGGGGATTGTGGAAGATGTGATGGTCTCCATTGATTCTTGGGAGTACCCTATTAATTTCTTAGTCCTCCAGCCCAAGGAAAACTCACTGGGTATCCTCTCATTCTGGGAAGACCCTGGTTGGCTACTGTCTATGCCTACATCAACTATCGAGCTAGGAACATGACAATAAAGAATGTGCATATGTCCAAGAAGTTAATCATATATCCTGCTGCCCAACCTTTGTTGGAACATGATCTACCTCTCTGGTTGGAGTAGGAAGATGAGGTTGAAGTTTGTTAGAAAATTATATATTACGGAGCAATGGAACACATGAAATAATGTAGAAATATAAACACAGAAAACGCACAAAACAAGAGAACACAATATACGTGGTTCACCCATTTGGGCTACGTCCACCTAAACACCAGTCCTTTCCTTTCTATTATCCAACAAAAAGAAGAGACACAACCACAAAAAATCCGTTGTAATATCCTCTGTCTCTCTCAAGTCTCAACCTCTCTGTTTCTCGCTCACACACAAGAAACATCTGGCTCACAGCCAAATACAATGCCCTCATAAAAGAGAGGGTTGCCTTCTAGGAAAAAAAACAAAAACTAAACATAAGTTCTACCTCAGATCATCTGCCAATGAAGGCCCAGATTGACTAGAAAAAACTATACCTTTTACAAGGCAATTATACAAGCTGTTTTTAGCTTCGAGGGCGCTGCCCCAAAACCCCCGCCAGGGGGGGCTCCCAAAGGTCGCAGCCGCCCCCACCAGACCCCCCTGCAGCGAATAATTTACTGGCACTGGGTGACCCGCCCCCATTTTGAACTGGGGTCCAATGTGGCGGTACTTTTGAATATAGAAGATAATCAGGCTCCACACCCAACAAAGTTTAGTCTTTACCGCTTTGTACATTATAAATTGTCATGGGACGAAAATAGCAAGATGAGGATGATATGATTGAAAATTTGATTTTGAATCCACCTCCCAGTGTGTTTCCCTTAGAGGACATAGTAAGAGAAACCCAAAACAACTCCTTAACTGATATCTATGCGGCCGACTCCACCCTTCTCCATGTTAAGACTATAGAGTTCGGTCCAGAAAGAACCTTGAAAATCATCCCATCTCTATCCACTTCCCAGGAGAAGGAACTATGTATCCTACTGAGAAAACACTTAGATTCCTTTGCTTGGAGTTATAAGGAGATGAAGGGAGTGCACCCTTCAGTTTGTACTCATTATATATACATCAAGGAAGGTTGCAAGCTAGTTAGGTAGCCTCAAAGGAGGATGAATCCAGCACTTAAAGATATTGTTAAGGAAGAACTACAAAAATTGCTTGATGCAAGATTCATCTATCTCATCTCTGATAGTGAATGGGTCTCTCCTTCGGTGCTAGTGCCAAAGAAAAATGGTAAGTGGAGAATCTGTGTCGACTATCGGGAATTGAACAAAGCCACTAGAAAGGACCATTTTGCTTTACCTTCCATAGATCAAGTGTTAGACAGTTTGGCAAGGAAAAAGTTTTTCTCTTTCCTAGATGGGTTTAGAAAGTACAATTAGATTCAAATCAGCCCAGAGGACCAAGATAAGACCACTTTCACTTGTCCTTGGGGTACCTTTGCATACCAGGTCCATCCTTTTGGTTTGTGTAATGCACCAGCCACTTTCCAAAGAGCGGTACTAAGTATATTTTTTGAATTAGTTCATAATGCAGTAGAGATATGCATGGATGACTTTACTCCTTATGGCTCTGAATTTTAGGAAGCTTTATCTAACCTAAGAAAAGTTCTAGACAAGTGTATTGAGATGAACCTATCCCTCCTTCTGGAAAAATGTGAATTTTTTATGACTGAACAGACCGTGCTAAGTCATTCAATATCTCAACAAGGACTGCAGGTGGACCCCAACAAAATTGCCATCATCCAAAGGGTCCCATCTCCTCAAAAGGTGAGAGATGTCAAAAGTTTCCTAGGCTTAGCTGGGTATTACCGAAGATTCATTAAATATTTCAGTAAGCTAGCCTCTTCATTGTTTGATATTTTGTAGGTTTTAACCCCATACAGAAATAACCTACATACAAATTCTAAAACATAGAAAATAAACAATGCAAGAGCATAACACATAAAACACATATCCACAGAGATTTCCCCTGGATCCCAAAATTGGGACTACCAGCTCGATTTTTCATTATGTTCCTTTCAATGTTACAATACATATTTATACATTTTGAAGCATCCAATACCATGGACTAAAAACCATTGCATCCAAAACGATGGACCGAAAAACCATCGCATCCAAAAAACATGTGCGAAAATTATGCACAAAACCATAGGTGGGTCTGCCCAACCTAACATAGGGTCCAAAACCAAAATTTTCCAAGTGGGGTTACGGGTATACCTCAAACCCCATGTGACCCTCCCCCTCTAAACTCGGGTTAACTATGTGGGCTAGTCGTGGAAAGAATATAACACAACCCAACATCTTTTAGGTAAAGATGTCGAATTTATATGGTCATAAAATTGTCAAGAAGCCATAGATACCTTGAAGAGAAAACTTGTGACTGCCCCAATTTTGAGAGGCCCAAACTGGGCCCTACCTTTCCACATTCACACATATGCCTCGAAAAAAGCAATAGGAGCAGCCTTGGGAAAAATTGATGAAAATTTACCTTATGCCATATACTTTATAAGAAAAAACTTGTCAAAGGCGGAGTTGAACTATACAGTAACTGAGAAGGAGCTCCTAGTTGTCGTGCATTCCTTAAATAAATTTAGACATTATATCACAGCTTATCAAACCTTTATGCACACTGATCATGCCATAATTAGATATTTAATGAACAAACCAGATGTAAATGCTTGCATTATTAGATGGTTGCTTTTACTGTAGTAGTTTGTTTTGACCATTGTTGATAAGCCTGGTAAAGAAAATGTTGTTGCTGACTTTTTGTCTAGAGTAAATTTTCCTGCAGCTGAAGAAGGAATCGTGGATGATAAAATGCCATATGAACACCTATTTTCTATCTCAATACTCTCTCCATGGTTTGCTGATATAGCAAACTACTTGGTTTTAGCACAGTTACCACCACACTTTTCCTCAAAAGAGAAGAGCAAGATAGTAAGGAAAAGCACCCCTTTCACCTAGATTAGGGGCAATCTCTTCAAAGTTGGCCTAGATTAGATATTGAGAATATGTGTCAGGGAGGAAGAGGTCTTTGACAACCTCCTGACCTGTCATGATGGGCCTTGTGGAGGTCATTTTGCAGCAAAAAGAACTGCCCTTAAGATACTGCAAAAAGGCTATTATTGGCCCACTCTTCATCAGGATGTGAGGAGATATACCAGACAGTGTGATTGGTGTCAAAGGATTGGGAAACCTACTCCAAAGGATGAAATTCCCATGCGACCTCAATTGACCTTTGAGCCATTTGAGAAGTGGGGCATGGACTTTGCGGGGCCTATTAGCCCTCCTTCAAAGTAGAGGTAATACACATTATGTGCATTGCTTACCTCACAAAGTGGGTAGAGACAAAAGAAATCAAAGCAGTGATAGAGGAAAAAGTAGCTGAATATTTTAGGGAGAACATATTCTACAAGTTCAAGTATCCAAGAGAGTTAGTCATAGATCAAGGCAGCGAGTTCACTTCCAATTTTATTGAATACATGCTTACACATCATAGGATCAAGCACAAGAATTCCACCCCTTATCATCCACAAGGTAATAGGAAGGTGGAGGTCACTAATAGAGCATTGGAAGGGATCCTAACAAAGGTAGTGAGAAACAGTAGAAAAGACTGGGTGGATAGATTAGTTGAGGCCACTTGGGCCTACAAGACAACATTCAAGACCATTACAGGGTTCACACCCTATGAGCTAGTCTATGGGAAGAAGGTTTTATCGTTAATAGAATTTGAATTCAATACCCTGAGGATGGAAGCCTAGCTGGACCTAGACCTCAGCCATGCACAGAAAGAAAGATTACTCTAGCTTAATGGATTGGATGAACATAGAATGCAGGCCCTTCTCCATACAGAGTTAGTTCAGCTTCAGAGAAAGATATGGCATGACAAAAACATCGAGGAGAAGTAATTCCAAGAGGGAGACTGGGCACTACTCTATGATTCAAGATACAAATATTTCAAGGGCAAGCTAAGGACAAGATGGCTCGGAGGCTACACTATGGAGAAATGAAATGACAATGGTTCAGTTCTGATTAGAAGCATTGATGACGAAGCCATCCCCATGCTTGTCAATGGACACCGGTTGAAAGTCTACAAGAAAACCCTCTCCAAGCAAGAGTTCATTGAAGGGTTGAATAAAACAGTGATAGTAGTGGAGCATGTCTTACCCTCCACGTCACCTACTCATTGAAGAAAAAGAAAAAAAACAATAAAAAATAAGGACTCAAGTGAAAACCTCCATGAGGCACTTGAGCCCCATCATTGGGTTGAAAACCTCTCTTGAGGTGGCCCAATGATGTCAAAAAAAAGAGAAGAAAGAAAATAAGATCTCTGGGTGAAAACCTCCCTTGGAGGCACCTAGGGTAGGAAACTAGAGTGAAAACCTCCCTGAGGCACCCTCGTTGTTTTCAAAAAAAGAAAAAAAATAAAAAATGAGTTTCTAGTTGCATTGCAGGTTTGCAGGAGGACTATAGGAAGCAACAAAAGGTTCCATGGGAGCTCTAAAATCAATACCAGCACCTATCCTACCTTCCCACACCTTTCTCCATCATTCTTGGCATTCTTTTCACCTCACTATGCTTCTTTTCTAGAACTATGTTTTCTATAGGAGGCTCTATGTTTTCTACAAGAGGATCCTGTAGGAATTACAAAGAGCCAGAAATGAATATAAAAGGCAGTGTGAGGGGAAAGAAAGCTTCAAAAAAGATCTATAAATCCTCTTGTAGTCTTCAAACTTCCTTTCCATCATTTCCAAACCTGCATCACATCCCAAGAATCATTCTTCTTCCTGCTCAAGAAAGAAACAGAGAAAAAATAGATTTTTTAGAAAAAAACAAAAAACAAAAAAATAAGAAAGGAAACAACACCATCCACCTCACCTAAATCCTACCTATTACCCCTCCATCTCTATCTACATTTTTTGCGTCATCCTCATAGCTCCAAACACAGAAAATAGTTGACATTTCTAAGGGAGAAGCAACTACAAGAGCTCCTGTAGGAATTCCTATAGTAGCTGATCCCATTAAAATCTAGCTTTAGCAGCAAGAGGGTGAAAATATGAAGGTTGAAGTAGACATCTGAAGATTAGATCCAACTAGAGAGGAAACTACACAAAGCGTAGTCACATATCAGCAAGTAGACAAGCATGCATCAAAAGAAATAAAGGCATGCAGCAGAGGGAGAGAGTCGTAGCACCTCACAGCAAATGCATTCGGATCTCAGTTAAGTAACTAACCCACTCCTCTGTTTGCATTTGTATAATTATAAGGCATGCAACAGCAATGATATGGTTGAGGTTGAATAAGGGAAAGGTGGCTAGTTAACTTGGCCACCTTCATCTAGTTGACTTCACTCATTTGAAGATGTCACCCACATGTGTACATAGTCAACTCAAGAGAGATGTCAAGGATAGGTAGTGGAGGTGATGTGAACTCCGATGAAATCATGAGGGATGATTACGAGGAAAGGGCCATGATGTCAAGGCAGGTGGGAACCAATGGCCCAAATAGGGCCAACATACACTTGGCCAGCTCACCCTCCATCACCGGAAAATATCCATAAAAAGCAATAAGTACTCCTCCCCAAGCACTCTCACCACCTTTTCCTTCATTCACTCCTCAAAAATCCACTCATGCAACCTTCTCATGCCTCCACAGCCTCATAACCATCATTCTCCATTAATATCTCTCGGATCCCTGCTCTTGGTGTTTTCTATAGGAGCACTTGCAGGTTCTACAGGAGAACCTAGAGGAATCCTACAGGAGGGCCAGCAGTCTTCTACAGGAGGGCCAGTAAGTTGTTTTGGGAGGAGAAGGGTTTTAGCACAATCTTTGGGCTGAGGAGGTAGGCTATATGCATACCCCCATTCAACATCAAAATATGCAAGCAGTGGTTTAAGTTTTAGGAATAAATAAGGCCTTTAGGTTGTAGGAATTTACAGGGTAAGTTCCTCAGACAGAACACCAGAAGGATACCGCTCACAAACAGATCACAGATCAATACACCAGTATTTTGACGTGGTTAAAACCCTCAAAGAGGGAAACAGTCCACGGCCTGCGCCAACGTGGCTACTACAGGCAATTTATTAATAAAAGAATGAAAATTTACATAAGCTTCTCTCATGCACGGTTAAACTACAAATGACCCTCCATGCGCTTTAAATAGAATTCATGGACCAATCGGGTGTCAAGCCACGGATCAAGTGTCGGTAATACCGACGAGAGAATGAACCGTCGGATCACTACATATCGTGACCGTCGGATTGTAAGTTACAAAATGTACACGGTAAAGAAACACACTTTACCTAACTCTATACCTAACTCTATACTAGACCAAGTTGAACTTAACTATTTCCTATGTGTCGGAATATCCTAACACGAACCGTGAATCCAAAACAACACGAACAGAGGTGCTCGATCTAATTCTCCAGGCTAGTCCATCACGAATATAAGATATAGAATTTAAGACATCATGACAAATGGATGATATGCACGACCTATTCCAAGTGGGGAGTCAGATCTAATAAAGAGTGTGTAGGGGCCAGATGTATTTATGATAAATGACCTCAGTCCATAAGCTTTTTGCTGTAAGAATTTTCCAACCTATCTTTGTAGAAAGTGCTTTGGAGAATGACTTAAGGTTTTTTAGCCCCCATCCACCCCATTTCTTTGGAAGTGCAATCAAATCCCAACAAACCCATGCATAAATGTGACCATCCTGTTTCCCTTTCCATAGGAATCTACTGCACAACTTTTGAATTCTTGTAAGTATTCCTTTTGGGATCTAGGCCCTGGACATCTAGTATACCAGAGTGGCTTCCAATACTATTTTGATTAATACCAATCGTCCAGCTTTGGAGAGGTTTTTGTGATGCCAAATATTAAGTCTCCTTTCAATCTTAGCAACTAGCCAAGTCCAATCTGCAATCTTTGTAGAGGTTTGAGTCCAAACCAAGGTACTTCAATCCATAATCCAATGATAGGAGTGAGTAAGGAAATCTCTGGTGTGCAAATTGAATCTCATGGGGTGTGTACCTTGCAGAGGAAATTGTAGATTTTTGGGCATTACACTGCGTGCCAATAGATTGACAAAATAAATGCATTATAGATAATAAGATTGATGAATCACCAATGCTCCCATTGAGGAAAATTAATACATCATCAACAAAAAGTAGATGTGTAAGGATGAATTTGTTGGTTATATTGATACCATGGAGATGACCAAGTCTGCATTCTTATGTAATGAGCTGACTCAAGTCTTCCATGACAAGCAGGAACAAAAGAGGGGAGAGGGGAAACCCTGTCAAAGACCCCGTTTTGCATGAAAAAAGGGGGAGGCATATCCATTAATAAGAACACTAAATGAGACGTTGGTAATGCAACACATGATCCAATTAACGAATTGCAGGGGAAAACCCAAATGGGTTACGAGCATTCTCATGTAAAGCCAATTGGTGTGATCAAAAGCCTTTGCAAGGTTGATCTTGAGAACCATGCCTTTCAACTTCTTTATGTTGATGTAATGTAATTCCTCTTGTGTAGTACTAATGGCATCATGAATTTTATGGTGGTTAAGAAAGGAAAATTGTTTAGGAGATATATGAGAAGATAGGATGGGCTTAAGCTAGTTGGCAATGATCTTGGCAATAAGTTTATATATGCAGTTGTAGAGTGAGATGGGGCGAAAGTCATGGAAGGAATCAAGGGAATCAGATTTAGGGATGAGGGAAATGAAGGTCAAATTGAAAGCCTTATATATTCGACCACTGGTTGGACAATCTTCAATAATATGGAGTAGATCTTCTCCTAGTAATTTAAAGAAATTCAAGTAGAATTCGACCGACCATCCATTAGGGCCAGGGATCTTGTCCTTCTCAAACCATTTTAAGGTATTCTCTAGCTCCCCCATAGAAACTAGCTTGTATAGATCCTCAACTGCCTCCTGATCAGCAAACCGAGGAAAAATTCTTGCCACCCTGATAATTTCTGCCAATGTTTCGTCTTGTGGGGCCTTGTAAATATTTCTGAAGTGTGAGGTGATGAGTGATGCCAAATGATTGAAAGAGTGTACTCTCTGACCTTCCTCATTGGTCATCTACAAGATGGTGTTGATCGTACGATGCCCATTTGCATGTTAGTGATATAATTTTGTATTGTCATCTCCCTCTTTAACCAGATGGATCTGCTCCTAAGTCTCCAAGTTTCCTCTCTATCTTTTAGAATCCTATCCCTTTAAATTTATAGCTTAATGAGGTGGGACTTGGCATCAACAGATAGGTAACCCATCCCATTAACATCTTCCAGATTTTCAATCTCAGTCTTAATAAAATGGAGTTTGTGATCATACATCTTTCTCTTCTTATGGGCTTGGTCTATGGTTAATTTATTAAGTTTAAGAAGGTTGTTGGAGAAGCCTTTCAAAATAGATTGACCAAAATCAGGAGGGTGAGTCTTCCAAAAGTCCGAGATTAAATGGATATAATCTGGATCCTTTAACCAAGTGGCATTGAATTTAAAGGGGACTTTTGGTTTGCAAGCATGACCAATGATCTCAAGGTAGATAGGAGAATGATTAGATAGCCCCCTCGATCCCACCCACTGCCTATAATTATAGAGGGTCCCAATGAACCTCTCCTTGATGAGGAAACAGTCCAACTTTTGAGCCAGCATAGCCTCTCTAGTCCTTCGGTTCCTCTAGGTAGGTTGAAGACAAGCCATGGGAATATCAATAAACTGATGATCATCAAGTAGAGCCTCCAAAGAGTCAAATAAACGGTCAATCTGAGCATTGTGCCCCCATTATTCAGCATGTCCAATGGAAAAGTTGAGGTCACCTCCCATAATGATGTTATCAGCTTGTAAGAGGCCTGACTTGAGGAGATGTTCCCAAAATGCAACTCGGTTGTGGCAGGGGACATACACATTAAGCAGTCGAAGCTCTATCCCCAGGTCGAAAAGAAAATTTCAACACCAATGAAGCCATTCTCACGACTCAATTGAGGAGATGTTCCCAAAATGCAACTCGGTTGTGGCAGGGGGCATACACATTATGTTGGACATAATACTGAGAGGGGGGGTGAATCAGTATTATCACATTAATAAAACTTTTTCATTTCCAAACTCTGATTCATATATGCTACTTCCACAACTTCTTATGATAAAGTTAATTGATCTTCAATGAGTG
>APFE031422324.1:1012-14112 GCA_000404065.3 Pinus taeda | reverse complement strand
TTTAATAATCAGATCACGTCACTAGCTTATCTGAGCCATTTTGATATGTTGTATTATCTACGGTCTCGGTCATCTTATTTTCACTTCTCTTTGTTTAAATACTTCGTTTACAAAAGGTATCTCCTTCCTCTATCTGCATGTGTTTTATGTGTGATCATGTTGTTTTTAATCATTTCCCTGGTAATTTGAATTACCTCCTGTCATGTTATAATTTATGAGCGATCGATTACGGGCCACACCCAGCCATATGTAGAGTCTGATTGATGCTTCTCTGGCTGAAGGAGGGAAGGAAGAACGGACTCTTCAATCGACTCTTCATTTTTTCATTAATACCTCTTCCTTTGATTTAGGCCATTTGTAAGGGCCATTCATAGCCTCAAATGCCAATTTTCCATTAAGAATTAAGAATTAAGAATAGACTATCATCTCCAGTTAAGATAGACCTCTGTTAATGTAGACCTGTATTTTAATATACATAACTAATAATCAGATTAAATACCTAATTTATTCCCTTTTCTGTTTAATGTGTTGGTTTCATTTTCTTCACCACGAGTTTACAGAGTACATAGGCTAGAAGGGCCCACCCCCCTTAATTTTCGATCTCTGTTACTAAAACAAAAAACTTGATTTAAGGAGATAAATCTATATGAACTATTTGAAATGGCTAATATAAATACCTTTGAGAAATATTTGGCTGGGTAGCAAATGCATTTGAGAAATATTTGACTGGGTAGCAAATGCATTTTATTATAATACGGAGAGCGCATTCAAATTTCCTAGATGTTTCCCTCCTCAATGCCTGCAAATTGAGTAATTGTAAGGTTTTTTTCAAAACTACTGATATGACACTTTTTATTTGTCAATGATTTTGCTTCTCTAGTAGCTAGACTCGAACCCTTTCTTAGGTTTTAGGGATATCCTGAGTGTGGTAGTGATCTAGCATTATTTATCATTCCAGACACGCAGCTGTCTAAGAGCGAGTTCAGTTTAGAGTTAACGCTGGTTCACGGTTAAGCCTTGTAATGTTGGACATTCAAAAGAGACAGAGGTAAAGACGTAAAGCCGTTGGGTATGCATGAAAGACGAGAGAGAGACAACCGGTAAAGTTGTGGGTTCCACGGCAGTCTACGTGTTTGAAATATGTTTTTGTATTATACCTTTATTTTTGCATGTGTGAAAAGTGTCTAGTTAAATTTAGAGAGTTATAATGCATTTCAAATTTTAAATAGAAAAATATATATTTACAATATATAATATATATATATATATATATACAGAGTTATATTACATTTCAATATATAATTAGATACTTTTTAGATATATTTGTTTTTATTTACAATATATTTATATACAAATATAAATGTTTTAATTAATTTTTATTATTACAATTACAATATAGTGGACAAGAACCACACGAAACAAATTCGTGGTTATCACATTTTCAATCATGACATATTTCTGAATGTGAATAACTGCTTAACTGACTTATTTTAGTCTCCTTTCCCAACTACTAATTATGTTTTGGTAAGTTCAAGTTGTTATTGAAGTATAATTGTTGCGTAAATTGGTGTTAGATTTGGAGGGTTTGCTTGTTTTGGTCAATAATTCTAAAATATTTTCGAAATTTTTTTCGGTAATTAAGTTAATACATTTATTAATTCTACAATATTTTCAAAATTTTGTTGTTAATTAAATTAATAAATTAATCAATTCTAAAATATTCCTGAATCTTTTTTAAATGACATACCACTTTAATATTTTTTTGGTAACTAAATTAATAGATTAATCAATTCTAAAATATTATTGAAATATTTTCTTGTAACATACCACCTTCCTACTAAACTGATCCACTCTTACCTTAAATTTTAAATTAGAGATCCCAAATTTTAAAGTAGAGATCGTTTGCTCATAATATAAGAAATTCAACTTCTCAGAGGCTAACGTAGTGAACTGAGCTCTGAACTCTAACGTATATTGAATGGAGATCTTTTCAACTACAGCACGTGTGGCATTTATATGTGCATCCAAGAACGTTCCAATATCTACGTATAACTATCAACTATCAACTGGCGAATTCAGTGACCACACGGGTTTTATATAAAAGTTATTGAGGAATTATTATTATTATGAAAAAAGTTATTGACGAATTATTATTATTATGAATATTGATACAACTGCTTTACAACGGTCAAGAAAGCATTATACTTACCTTTCTAAGTATTCCATAAATGATGTGAGACAAATTCTCAGAAATCAATTCAGTGTGCCCATCGGCTACAAGATTCACGAGGTCAAGTTGTTTGTATTGTGTTGTTGTGGCAGACCCCGACAGGGACTACCGCCACGGCAGGGGCTCCCTTATTCTTTGTAGGTATAATTCTTATAATAAATTTTGTTTCGGTTTATTATCTATAATTTTTTCTTTGAATGAGTGTTTCATTTTATGTTGATCAATGAATATGATTATAAATGTATGTTAAATTTTTTGAGATTACGAGAGCATAGAGATGAAGACATTTATTATTTATATAACTTGCAAGTAAGTTCATAAGTTCAGGTTAGTTATAAATCTTATGAGTATATATGTGATTCAGGATGATTTTCTTTATTCTCAAGTTGTGAGCATATGCAACATTGGTATTGGTAGTACTAATATTTTATTTTTCATTTTGTGTATCATGCATTGAGATAAACCAAAGGGATTTTTGAGTCAATAGTTAAACTGTCTATGCTCTAAGATCTAATGTCTTATTTGAGAACTACAGAGTAGTCTAACCAATAGATCATTTTATTTGGCCGGAATTTGATGATAAAAATATTTGTGAGATTGTGCATTTTGTATTTTTAAAATCTATTTTTGAATGCATAAATAGATTTGATAATGCCCCACAAAACCCTATGGGTAGTCGAATTGTATAGATTACAAAGTTCAAACTTGTCGTTCTAAGAAATCCTTACTGTATTTAGAATAAAATTGATCAGAAAAGTAAAAAATGTCTCATAGCTAGACTACATTATCATATATAACTAATTGAAAAAAATAACTTGTTTCATTATGCATAAATATATACGATTTCGAAGATGCGAGGTTGGACTTATGATGCCAAAGATCAATAAGGTGAGATAGAAGAATTTTCCATTTAAGGATTTTGTAAGATTCAAAAGAAGAACTTGTATTTGATATGTTCATTCTTATGAGTGCTTATGGAATGATTTTGGTTTCAAGGTGTGAATGCTTTCCTTATTTATGCAGATGCGAGTATTATCTATGATTGATGTTTCGTTCTTGTTTTATATTATATAAACCGGTCATTGTGTTTCTTAGTAATATCTTGAGTGATACTTTCCACTTTTAAAGGGTATTGGTACCCAACGATATATTAACTGATACTTTACACTTTTGAAGGGTATTAAAGGTAGTAATAGATTTGAGCTCTTTGTTTTTGACTTTTGCTTAAACCAAGGGTCTAAATTAATGCCAACTATTGGATTAACCATTGGAAAAGAAGATTTTTTTCTTTCTTTCAGAAAAAAGAAAACTTATGTGATGGAAGCCATTAAAGATGAATACTCAAGACTAATTTGAAGAGAACGAATTTGAGTTTATTTTAAAAGAATATCTATATCTATATATTATATATATATTATATATATATAGTATATTTATATACTTACTCTCTCTAAACTGCTTTACATCAACCTTTTCCTTTACCTTCTTTATTTTGATCAATAGACCTTAGCTCCATCTTCCTATTCTTTGTACCATTGCCCTCTAACCTCTGAATATACCTATTGTGTTGTGAGTTACCTTTTACCAAAATTGAATTGACCTGTGAGTGAGTTGCCATCAAGGACAATGCTTGTATCATAATTCCAACAATCTCTCCCTTTGGACTTGATGGCAACCATGATGGTGTTGATTTCTGCAAGTTGTAGAAACTGTTAGAGATAACAAGAAACACCAAAATTCTCTCCCCCTTTGACATCAAGGGCAAAGGGAAAACCAGGATACTCTTCATATCTGAACAACTGAAAATGATCATGCTCCCCCTAGGCACATGCTGAATTCTCTAATTAAACTCCCTCTTTGTGCATGTTCTGATATCATTGTACATGTTTTGATGCACTAACTGTCCATGCTCCCCCTGAGCACATGTAGAGTCTGCAAAAATATTTTTCCAAAAGAATAACAGGACTCTATAACTCAACTATGTGAGTTTGACCTTTGTATCACCAATGACTCATACATACATCAATCTCCCAATCAAGTGGGGATATACCAAATTTGACTCATCCACCCAACCAAGTGAGGATATACCAATTGTTTATACATGATAGAAATACAATAAATATTACATCATCCATCCCATGCAAAGTAGAGATACAAATTACATCATTCATCCAATAGGACTCATTCAAATGTATGAAGTCATATCACACCCTATACTCTTACATGACTTAAGCAAAAAATGGTATAAATATATGAAACCATAGCTGGACTCAACAACCATAATGACAACAATGCAGAATGCATGTGAAGGCTAAAGCTCCCCCTAAACCTGTGCTACATGTGCATTATTAACAACTCATTAATCAAGGCATCTTTGTCAGTTAGATAAAAATTAATGAACAAAGCATATCATTAGATTGTAATCATCAAAATAAAATAGAGCACCCATATCAGAGTCTAACCCACTGTTTTTCCTGTTAGAAAAACATATACGCTTTTTTAGACACAGAAACACATGTGTATACGCAACTATACTTCATGAAACCCGCATATAATAACCTTCCTCTGAAAAACTAGATTTAACAACAGGATGATGCAACAACTACTCCCAACTTTTATCTAAGATATTCAAATGTTTCTTTGGGTAGTGGTTTAGTGAATATATCAGCAACCTGTTCTTTGGAGGGGACATACTCCAATTTTACCTTTTGTTCAAACACTTGTTCTTGTAGAAAATGGTACTTGATGGTTATGTGCTTGGTCTTGGAGTGCATGACTGGATTCTTCGAAATACTGATGGCATTTGTATTATCACATAAAATGGAGATGGTTGGAGTACACGCGATTTGAATGTCTTGAAAATTTTGTATCATCCAAATTAGTTTTGTGCAGCAAGATGCAACAACCACATATTCTGCTTCAGCTGTAGATAAAGAAATTGAACTTTGTTTCTTGATGATCCAAAACACTAACATGGAACCCATATAGAATGCACCACCACTAGTGCTTTTTCTATCATCAACACTTCCTGCCCAATCTTCATCTGTATATGCATGAAGAGTAAGATCTACATCTCTAAGATACCATAGTCCAAAGTCATGAGTTCCTTGAAGATATTTGAAAATTCTTTTGACTGCCTGAAGGTGTGATTCCTTTGGATTTGCTTGGAATCTTCCAACTATTCCTACTGCATGCATGATGTCAAGTTGGGTCTCTGTTAGATAAAGCAGACTGCCAATCATGGATCTGTAAGTTGGTTGATGTACTGCTGTTGATTCATCATTTGAGTTGAGACTGCATCCTGTTACCATTGGAGTACATACAGGTTTAGAATCTTCCATTTCGTACCTTTTCAAGATCTATTTGAGATATTTGGTTTGTGAAAGAAAAATACCATCTTTAGTTTGTTGAACTTGTAGACCAAGAAAATAGGTGAGTTCACCAAGCAAGGACATTTCAAATTCTTACTGCATTACTCAAGCAAAATTCTGACACATGGATTCTTCATTGCTACCAAAAATGATATCATCAACATAAACAATAATAATTAGCAATTTATCATTTTCAATCTTTGTATATAAATTTCTATTTGAAGAACCTTTTGTAAAACTTTGTTGGTGTAGATATTTGTCAAGGTGATAATACCAGGCCCTTGGAGCTTGTTTTATACCATAGAGAGCCTTGTTGAGTCTGCATACAAGTTTTACATCATTTCCAAGAATGAATCTCTCTACCTATTCAATATAAAATTCTTCTTCTAAACTCCATTAAGGAAGGTTGATTTTACATCCATTTGGTATACTTTGAATTTCTAAAAACTGGAAAGAGCAAGAAACATCCTTATGGCTTCAAGTCTAGAAATAGGTGCAAAAGTTTCTTCAAAATCTATACCTTCTTATTGAGCATACCCTTTACAAACAAGTCTGGCCTTGTTCCTATTGACTTCTCCATTTTCATTCAGCTTGTTCTTGAATATCCATTTAGTCCCTATGATATTTTTATCATGAGGTCTAGGAACTAATTCCCAAGTATCATTGTTTTCAATTTTCTCAAGTTCTTCATCCATGGCCTTGACCCAACATTCATCTTTGCGTTTTCATTTACATTTTGAGGTTCAGTGGAGGATAGTAATGCTAGATAGCCTGAGGTCCCTGTAATAGTTCTTCTTGTCTGTACACTAGCCACCTTTTCCCCTAAAATTTGAGTTTCTAGGTGATTTTTTTGAACATATCTAGACGAAGTCTTTTCTTCTACCATTATATCTTCTTCTGGTGCTTCATTGGTTTCTTCTTCAATATAATTTTGATTTGATGTGGGAAAGTAATCCCCATCTTCCTCATTGTCATAATCTTTTGTTAATTTTATCTGTTTTGGATTTTTGCATGCTTCATCAACTACAACATCAATGCTTTCAACGATTTTCCCAAGTCTTTTATTATAACATTTAGATCCTTTACTTCCGGAAGAATAACCAAGATGAATACCTTCATCTGCTCTGGGTTCAAACTTACCAAGTTTTTCACCAGTCCTTTTGATAAAACATTTGCTTCCAAGAACTTTAAAGTATTTTATAGTAGGAGCCTTACCATACCAAAGTTCATGTGGAGTTTGAGTGCTATTTACCTGAACATTTGCTTTGTTGAGAATAGTCACGGTAGTGAATGTAGCTTCACCCTAGAAGGTTGCAGGAGTTCTAGATTCATATAGCATGGCTCAAGCCATTTGTTGAACTGTTATGTTCATCCTTTCTACTAAACCATTTTGCTGAGGTGTTCTTAGAGTGGAGAATTCCCTTTTTATTCCATGTTGTTCACAAAAGTCAAAGAATTCATCCTATATAAATTCCCCTCCTCAATCAGATCTGAGGAATTTGATTTTTTGATCTGATTCATTTTCAACCAAAGCTTTGAAGGCTTGGAACTTTTCAAATTCTTCATCTTTATGCTTTATAAGACCTATCCAACACATTCTGGAAAAATCATCAATGAACAAAATAAAGTATTTTTCTCCATGAGGTGACTTTTTCCTTGTTGGTCCACATAAATAAGTATGAATAAGTTCAAGATGCTTACTAGCTGACCCTTATTTTTCCATGAAGTGAACTCTGGTTTGCTTACCGATTTGACATGGTTGCATATTGTATTTTCTGGGATGCTGATATCTAGAAGATCGTGAACAACTTTGAGTCTGCATGCTTTTCTTATTTGAGAAAAGCTTAGATGTCCCAATCTTCTATGCCATAGCCAGTTTTTATCATTTTTGCTTATATCGCATTTTTGTTGTCCTCCTTTGAGTATGTATAATTTGTTTGGAGTACTTGTACCTTTGATCATGGTCTCTCCTGTATCAAGCTCACGAATGACACATTCATTTGATTGAAACACCACTTCATTTCCTTGATCACACATTTGACTGACACTCAACAGGTTATGCTTTAAAGCATCTACATACATAACATTTCCATCTTTAACCTTTTCTTTCAAGAACATAGAACCTTTACCTTTTATGACAGCTAGAGTGTCATTTCCAAATGAGACAATCTTTTCCTTTTCTAAGGCATTATATGAGTGAAGTTTCTTTTTGTCACCTGTCATGTGTTTGGAGCATCCACTGTCGATGTACCACTAATTTTCTTGTCCTTCTATATATAAGGCTATACCACATCTTTCTGTTTGAGAATATTTCCTTCTCCATATCTTGGGATTTAATGGTGTTTTCTCCTTTTGAGGTGTTTGCCAAAATTTGCTCATGCATTCAGATTCTTCATGACCAAAGTTGTTACAGATTGAGCATTATATTTCATTTTCAAGAGGAGAAAAGTTATTATAGGAACTTCTATTGATCCCTATTACATTCCTTTGATTTCGTGCTTCTTTATTCATGATAGTTTTGTAAGCAACGCATTGAGCAACTTTGTGTCCAAAATCATGACATGAAAAAAATTGCCCTTTAAAGAAGTTTCTACGATTATCGAATCTATTTACTTGTTGATTGTAGTTTCTATTGATATTAATCTTTGGAGTAAATTGAGTATGATTTGCCTAAGGTTGGTTGTGGCTTCTATTGATATTCATCCTTGGAGCAAATTGAGTATGATTTACTTGGTGATCAACTTTATGCCTTTGCTGACGATTGTCATACTATTCACTAGTGTTTGCTGCATCAAGATAGATTTTGGTGGAGGTTGACGACTTCTGTGATTGAGATGTTTCTTCAGTATATCCAAGACATGTCTTTATTAGAGGAGAACGCTGAACTTTGATAATTTCATTTAAAGTTTCTGATCCTTTAGCAAATCTAAGATTGAGATATTTTGTTTTCTTAAGATATTTTCTTAGACCCACAATTTCACATTCTAGTTTTTCATTGTGTTTTTCTTTTTCAGCAAGTTGGTATGTCAAGGTATCTATGATCATATTCTTTTCTTATAAACAAATTTTGAGTTTAGAGATTTCTTCATGAATTTTTTACTCTTCTAAAGCATCCCAAAAATCATCATTGTCACAAGCCATGAGAAGTCTATAATCATCATTATTAGATAAACCATCACTATTCTCTTCTAAACTATCCCAAAAATCATCGCTATCATAAGCCATGAGAAGTTTGTAATCTTGTCCAATTTCATCTTCATCACTATTAGATAAACCATTGCTATCTTCATGAGTATAGTAAGTCCTTCTATCCACAACTTGTTTCATATTCCCTTTTGCATATTCCTTTCCTTTTTCATATTTATCTTTATGAGGACATCTGGCAGCATAATGACCAACTCTACCACAAGAAAAGCATTTGAAAAGTAGCTTACCTTAGAACCTTCCAGAACCTTGTTGAAGCTTCTTGACAAAATTTACCTCATCTTCTTCTTCCAAAATGTGTCCTGATTCATTGCGTTCTTCCTTTTATTTTCCTTTTGCTGAAGCTTTAAATGCGACTTCTCTCATATCTGATGGACCTTCTTTTCTCATCTCAAAAGTAGTTAGGATTCCGTGAAGTTGTGTCATAGTGATATTCTGCAGATCCAGTTTTTCTTCTATGACAGACACTTTTGATTCAAATTTAGAAGACAAGGATCTCAAAATTTTCTCAACTAAGGTAACTTTATTTCTTCACCCAGATTCTTCATAAAATTAACAACCTCATCTATATGTAAGAAGTAACTAGCTATACTCTCATCACTATGCATCTTAACAGTTTCATACTACATTATGAGAGTTTGAAGCTTAGCACGTTTTACCTGAGAGTCTATTTCGTAGCTCTGAATGATTTTGTCCCATATCTCTTTGGATGATTTGAGCTGCATAACTTTGATAAACTATGATTGTGACAAACTTCCCAATAAAGTATTGACAGCTTTGGCATTGGTTTCATATTTCTTTTTACCGACCGTGTCTGTAGGAATTGCTATTGGAAAATTATATCCTCATTCCAAAATTTTCCAGACATCTGTTCCAAGATATTGTAGATAGGTTGTGGTTCTTATTTTCCAATAAACAAAGTTGCTCCCATCGAATATTGGCGGTCTGATGGATCCGACGCTTTCGTGATTATTCATTTTGATGGATCTTCCTTCAAGCGATCAAGCTTCTTCTGAAGGACCTACTCTAATATCAATTGTTGGAAATAATACTGAGAGGGGGGTGAATCAGTATTAGTCAAATCAATAGATTTTTCTTTTCATACTCTAATTTATATACGCTACTGTTGAGTCCCAAACCTGCACTTCACTATATACCCTTACAACCTTCCTTTTCCATTTACTTCATCCACCCAGATGTCAAATCATTGCATATTAGGCTAAAAAGAGCTTATGTAATGGTTTCCTAACTATGTTTCTGACTGTTGCTTGGTTTATATTTTTTTGTTCAAACAGCTACAGAAACTTGTCACTTTCCGCAGCCAGCCCAAGTTTCCGCAGCCATTTTGTCAAAAGCTATGCTACAGGTGTCCAATGGAGAAACCAGCCACATGGGCAGGATGCAGGTGACGTGTACATGGAGTGTGTCCTCTCAGATAAGCCAAATCGCTCATAAACGGTCATGGTCAACGACGGTCAAAGGAAGGGCCAACTGAGGAATTTTGCGGTGGCACGACTCTGTTTTGGCACACGTGAAGGATTGAGTGGCATGATCCTTCATTTCTGGAGGTACTGGCACAACTGTCGACCAGCCTGTGAACCGAATCAAGTAGACACAACTCCATGGATTCAACTGCCGTAATGACCATCACGCTAAATCTCAGGCCATGGAGATTTACGTGTCTCCTGGCAACATAAAATCTAGGAATTAGTTACTAGCATTTGCACATATAAATAACGCGTTGATATACGTTGGATAGTTAGTCTTTAAGATGTAATTTTGGCTGTTGTTTCAACCCACTGTACTGTAATTTCCTTTGCTTTATTACTGCAATTCAATATATGAGAAGACATCATTCCTGAATCCCATTTGTGACTAAGTAGTTGGCTGGATGAGGTGACAGAGGGCCCCTGTACACCAAAGATTTGTATAGTTTCTTACTTGTTTTTGTTTACTGCTTTTGTAGTCATTACTTGTATATATTTTATGCCGTTATGATGTTCATCACTGTCCATATTTCCTTCATGTTTTCTTCATAACTGTTAAAGCTTATCAGTGTTTCTTTTACAGGTTTTTGTAGGCAGCCCGAGCAAATTTACATGTTTTTGATAGCTATTGACATGAGATCATCTTGTCCCTTCTGCTGATATTCAATTATTAAGTTTAATTCTAGCATTGTCATTTCTTTCAAGTTTTGTTTTGCTTGATTACTTTTCAGCCATTTAGACATCATATTACTTACCTGTTTATGATTTCCTTTCTATAGCCAAGCGACTCAATTAGTAAGGAATCAGAATATTACTTGAAGTAATGTGATCTAGTTTTCTTTCCTGCAAGTTAGAGATTGAATTACTTATGTCATTTTCAAGATTTGAAATATGAATGAGTAGTTAAATCTTAGTTTCCTTTTATGCAATTTAATTTCCTGCAATTTAGATATCATAATACTTAGCTTGTTTATGATTACTTCATATAGCCGGATTGAGTCGAAAGGTGAAGGGTCAGAGTATGGGTTGAAGTAGTGTAATTTAGTTTTCTTTGCTTTCAGTCTTTGAGTTGCTTTAACTTTAGATTTTATTTTCTTTTTCATACAACAATAAGGATATTGGGCCATTGTCACTAGTTCATTGTTTTGGTGCATTTACTTCTTTTTGAGAATTGATTTCATTACAGTCAGTTTGGAAACTTTCTTTTTGAGAACTTTTAAGTTTGGAAAATCATTGTAGAAATCACCATTACCATTCACACTTAATTTTCAATTTCGCAATCTCACACTAGGGAATCCACAGAAGATAAACCCAAAAACAAACAAAAAACTCAAAAACGACAAAAGACTAAGGAAAAGGTTATCTTGCACATACAGTGCACTTCACTTCATCAGTTTACGACTCCCAGATTGAAATTTTAAATAGAAATTTAGGACATACTAAATTGACCAAACATTTTGGCGCCGTTGCCGGGGAAGTGAAACTAGGTAGCCAATTTATTAAAAACAAATATATAAATAACAAATTTTTTCAAGGAAGGAAAATTGATAACCTCTCAGAGTATGCTCTCCTCTTGCACGTAATGTGATCTGGAGGACTAGAAAAGAGAAAGTTATTGGTTTAATAGTTTCTTGAGTATGCTCTCTTCTTGCACCTAGAGTGACCTGGAAGGTCAGAAAGAGAATTATTAGCCCGACTTGAAGGAAAATAAAAAAAATGACATGCATAGAGCAAGAGATTCTAGGGGAAGGTTTTTAGCTAGAGCCAAGAGTTCGATTTTTACAACTCCATATACTTCAAGGAATAGACAAGGGACACCTCCATCATTTCCAACTCATACTCCTAGCCTTAGGATTCCTGGAGTTCAAGAGGAAGTAGTTGAATTAAGAGACTCTCCCGCACCATCCATCAAATCTCAATTAGGAAAATATCCTTTCTTTCCTTCTACAGGGAGACACATTGTAATTGAAGAAGTAGAATCACCTGAGGAAGAAGAGGGAGAAATTCCTCCTCGTTCGCCATTAGTAGAGGAACTAGAGGACTCTGAAATCTCTGAGGAAGCTATCATGACAGAGGAGGTAGTTAACAGATTTTGTAGAGGTAGAGGTAGAGGAGGGGGAGGAGGAAACAATGGAGGAGGTAGAGGTAACAATGGGGGAAATAGGGATGGAGATAACTCATTTGGATTTCCTATAGTCGATGAGGATTCTCGAGAAACAATGAAAAATATTTCACCATCTGTCCTCCCAAACTTTCATGGGTTAAGGAATGAGGATCCTGAAAAATTTTTATTTGAGTTTGAGGTCATGTGTCGAACTTATGATTATCTGAAAGAGTCTCAAAAACTCAAACTCTTTCCTTCAACACTGAAAGGAGCTGATTTGAAATGGTTCATGGGATTACTCACCCAATCCATTAGGACTTGGAATGATATGAAACAAACATTTTTGGATAGATACCTAGACTATTGTATGCCTACCAATCATAAGGACGAGGTATTTAAAATGGTACAAAAAGACGATGAAAACTTGGAGGATCTACTTGAAAGATTTCAGTATAACCTCAAAAGAGCAAAAATGAGTAACCTCGATGAAGAAACCTTGAAAGCCCTTCTATTAAAATCCATTAGAGATGAATGGATAGATATTCTGAACATGATGGGAAAAGGAGGTATATCTCAACTTCCTCTTCATGATATAACAGAGCTATGTGTCCATCTCTCAAGGGGAAAATCAAAAACTGGGAAAGGGCCTAGAGATCCTTCTCTCATTAGAGTAAACAAATCTGCAACTGGATCAGTAAGTAGGG
>APFE031422323.1:158534-178912 GCA_000404065.3 Pinus taeda | reverse complement strand
GTAGTGATCCGACGGTTCATTCTCTCCTTGGTATTACCGACACTTGATCCGTGGCTTGACACCCGATTGGTCCATGAATTCTATTTAAAGCGCATGGAGGGTCATTTGTAGGTTAACCATGCATGAGAGAAATCTTATGTAAATTTTCATTCTTTTATTAATAAATTGCCCGTAGTAGCCACATTGGCGCAGGCCGTGGACTGTTTCCCTCTCTGAGGGTTTTAACCACGTCAAAAATACTTGTGTATTGATTTGAGATCTGGTTGTGAGCGGTGTCCTTTTGGTGTTCTTTCTGAGGAACTTACCCTGTAAATTCCTACAGTCAACCCTTGCAAAGGTGAATGGTTGATAAAACCAATCACCTAAATTAAGCAGTTGAAGCTAGTAAAAACTATGGGGTTAGAGTTACACTGGTCAGTTTTCACTTACGTAAAAAAGGTTTGCATGCCCCCAGGTATAAAGAGAAGTAGGGTTTCCAAGTTACCATACAAAAGTTCTTGCATTAAAGCAAGATTGTTTCGTCCGCGTAGCAGCCAAAACACTTCCTTGGCTTTGTCCATCGAAATAAACAAAGGTGAATGGTGGGAGCTTCCAGTCACATAACCTTTGACGAGGGAATCTTATTCAAGACTGATCCCATTTTCCTAAACGGACGGGTGCGTTAGACTAGTCATATATCCTACGTAGAAACCTATCTTTTACCTAGGGTTTTCCTACCGAAGTAGGCCAAAGTGCGTGCCCCCTGGGTTTAGCCACATTCATCGAATCACTCACAATGATCAAGTGGACGAACTGGAGGTTGATGAGACATTCCTTGTGCAAAAAGACTAGTTAAGGATGGCATTTGACTAGTAGCCATGTTTGAACCAGGGAATGAAACCTGGTCAATGAGCTGGACCATTTTGCCTTCATACGGGAAACACATCACTCGAAAGAGCAAGGAAAAAATAGCTCCCATGTTATAAATGTAGTCACGCCCAAGGAGTAGATTGTAATCTAGAGGCCCTTGGACTAACATCGCGTTTAGATGAATGCTTTTCCTTCTCAAAGTTATAGGAAAATTTGGAAGGATCCCTAATGGTCGACTGGTTCCTTTATTGAAGCCTTACAGATTTCGAATCTCAAGTAGAGGCAATGGCGAACCAATTTCTTTCCAAGCAATTGAGGAAAGGATACTCCTGGAAGCCCCTTCATCTATGATAGTGCCAGCCATGATAATTCTGTAAGCTTGTACTTTGATATGGAATGGTACATTAGATGGTAGGTGGGGTCTCACTAGTAGATTCCAATCAAAGGAAATGACTAGATTGCTTGGAGGAAGGACTGAATATATGGCCAGATGAATCTCTTGAACTGAGGAACTTCCTTCCTACAGTAAAGGAATGGGTAGATTTCCTCCTTGTTCATCAGATTTTGTGTTAAAAAAAAGAATTTTAACGGTTTTTCTATTGACAACAGAGGTGTGTCAATTGGATTTTCAACTAGCGATGGATTCGACAAGAGTTTCTTGTATCCAGGGGGAAGTCACTGCGGTGAAGCAGGATGGTTATCCAAGACTCTTTTAGCTTTGTCCAGGAAAGGACAATGGTGGAGGGCATGATCGCCTTCACATAGCCTACAAGGAAATTTAGATCTTCCTTTTTGTCCATTGACCTATTTTCACTAGTTGATGTTGAACTCTCAACATGATCAACATAGGTTGAAGACACTGGATTGTGCAAACAGGGAGACCAATCCCTTAAGATCTGTGGGATGCAAGGACAATCTTAATGATAGTGGTCTCCTTTGTAAATGACACATGGAGATTTAGTTTTGGATGGTGTAGTGTGTGGATTTTCTCCAGACGATGCATGGTTTCCACCTTTCGTCGTTGGCTTCTTCTTCTTCTTCTCATTCCCTTTCTTCTTTTTCTCAGTAACTTGGCTTTTAGTGTTACTAGCTTCACCAAGAAAGGATGAAGAAGGATAGGGAGAAACAAATGAAGTAGAAGGTGGGGGGACAACTCCAGTATCATCTTGTTGCTGATTTGATTTCTCATGAATTATAGTGTTTTGAACGACATAGGTCGAGAAAAGCCATACTGGCAGGCCAATTGTCAATCCTGGAAGGGAAAATGTAGCCATATAAGGGGCACCAATATCTCCCCAAGAAGAGAAAGTACTAGGATTTCCCCCGAGGGGAAATCCTTGATTGGTGGACTCCATTTTCTCAACCTAAGACCAACGAGGGAACAATGATGTTATTCCTATTAAAATAAACTTATGACGCTTTAACACAACTTGCTTTTTCAATTCTTAAGACTTGATAGAAAGCTAAAGATGACTCTAGTTGCCTTTGATTTTTAATGAGCCTGAAGTGACAAGTGCTCAGATGGACTTTTTCTTTTAAGGAGTCTAAAAAGGAATGAAAGTGACTACTCTGGAAATCTAGACAGAGGAATTACTAAACCAATCACAAAAGTACAATATACTTTTACATATGGTATTCAATCTTCTCGAATGTTGTGTTCAATGCATTGCGATCGATAGGGTGGAAAACACGGCTTCCTAAGGATAAAGGATATGGCCTATTGTGGTCTCCCAATATATACTCGCTGGTACGTGGGAGCACAAGTCCATACTAGCACTTGTCATATCAAAAAGGAGTAATCACCCAACCTATGATGAAAACAATAGTTACCAAGCTTTATGACGCTGGAATATGTCTCTAGCCTAGACTTCTAGATGTTGTGCATTAGGCTCCAAAGCATTTTTATGTTCATTGAGGTTTATTTTACAGTTGATCTTTCTTAAGAAGTTTGCCTTTCAAGGTTCACCACGCCTTTCAAGGTTCACCACGTGATGTAGATATACAATTCCTAAATATGCAATCTAAGATGATAAACATTCGTTTACTTTCTTTTAACAATGAAAATCCTAGCTACTAAGGAAAGAAGAGTAAAATCCTTTCAACATAGAGCAAAGAGCACACACTAAATGCACCTTTCCTAAATCAATTTCCGCATGCAATCTAAATGCAAATGCACATGCATGTATTTGTTTTTCAGTTTCCTTAATGTGAGAATGACAAAAAGAAAACTAAGTACAAATCTGAATTACTTTTCTTCAAAGCGACACTTCAACAATTTCTTTTAAAAAACGAAAGGAAGATTAAGATGACACTTTCAATTTCAAATGGATAGCTGCTTTCGATGCTTCAAAGAATTGATAATTCAAATCAAATATAATGGCAAAAGTGTAATCAACTATCTAAAAGAGGAAGACTTTATGACACTCTTTTTCTTGACTAAAAATGACAGTTGTGACAATTTCAAATCAAAAGACGACAGTTTGATTAAGCTACTATTTGCAAAGGACTATAAACGATGAAAAATACATTAAAAAAAAAAAACACAATTCCTTATCAATGGACGTTGAATAATGTAAAGGAAGAAGGTTTCAACAGTGATATACTGATCATAGACAACAAAACTACTGAATAGAGCTGAAGACAATGAAGAAAAAAACAAAATCTGGAGGCAGAAACAGTCTTACTCAATCACCGCACTTGTCCTTAAGGGAAACATGGATGCATCTCACATGTAGCACATGGGAGGCACAATGCATCCACACTACTAATGAGAGACAGTGCGATGGTCCAGGGATGAGACTGAGCTCAGATTTTACTCACAATTTGCAACTAAGTTCATGGGTTTAGGCTGAGCTTATGATAGGCAGTAAACACAAAGTATAAGGGCTAATCTAATGAGGTTATTTGAGCTACCACTAGGGCTCTTAGGATGTTTGCAAGTCAAATGTTTAGTTCATAAACCAACCCGGAGATTGACTGAAGCAGCGTTGATCTACTTTGCAGTTGCATAGAAAAAGTAGTTCGAAGGCTAGCTGGCTTAACTTGCGACACCGCTTGTAGTTTATAAAGCAAACAATAGTGACAACAAACAAAATATTCGCTCCCCAGTGGAGTCGCCATTTTATTTAGAGGAAAACTAGTGTCCATTTAGAGCTACTAGTCCCACTAAGACAGGTAGCTATCTTAGAAACAAACAATTTAAAGTTACTTGTGTTTTCCTTTATGAGAGATAGATGAGAGAGAAGTAGAGAGTACCAACCTTAGTCTTTTGCTTGGCTCTTTACTTGTTTCCTCTCTCCTTTGATAGAGCTTTTTCCAATCCTTTCTCACTTGTCCCGCGTCAAAGAACACATGTAGAGTCAGAGCAGAAAAATATCATCAAAGCATAGAGATCTATAACCATAAAAAATATAGGATCAGATGTACATTAACCATACACATGCATAAACAAATACAAGATTCAGAGAAATACAAGTATATGGAGGAAAACTCAAATAGCTTTATTTATAGAAGTAGTAGAAGAGAGGATTACAACCCATCTGTCTAATCCAGTACCATCCTCGTGACATGAAAGCCCTCTTCACCTCATGAAAAGACTAGATCACCCAACATACAATGCTTCACAGAGAAACCATCAGCACTTCCTTACAAAATACAAAATTCCAGCCTTTGGATCTCTAGGATGAGAGATACATATATAGATATTTGCAAGGGGGTGAGTCAGCTACTGGGATTTTTATTAGTATCATTTCTCTGATAGTTCTTGGTTCCACTTGGAGATTTCATGATCTCTTACTCATCCCTTGGAAAATTCAGAGAGGCAAGTGTCAAATGAGTAGTTTCTAGAAGATTCTATGGGTTTCCACCTAACAAAATACCTCTATAATTTGTGTTTTGTCACTCATCGCACGCTACAAAAGGGATTTTCAGTATGCATCGCACCCTCTCTATGTAACAAGTGAGATGCATCGCATCCTCAGCATGGAGCAGACTATATGGTCCAGTTTTCACTAGTTCTGAGCAGTTTTTCAGGGAGAACTTCTGGGAAATGATGTAATCAATTGACCTTGTTTCTTTAGGGTATGAAACAACACTTTTAGGGGTTTAGAAGCCCTTGATTTATGGACATATGTGATTGGGATTGCAGTGCCCAAATATGTCTATAACACCCCTGGGCATAGAGAAAGGGGAGGGGCCATTTGATGGTATGATGTGTTAGATGCTTTCCATATGGTAACACTCTTGTTTAGTCATAATGCATGCTTTACATTTCCTTTCCTATTCAACTATTAGTTTTACTCACAACCACTAAGATGGTCTATGATTCAAAATATTAGTTGGGTGGACCTTTCTGGAATGTTCTAGAGGAATGCAAAGATGGAGTTTTTTCTATCCTAAATGAATCTCTCACTAAAATTCCTCCATCATTAGAAAATTATTTGAAACTCACATCAATATTTGCTAGAAATATTCTTGATGTTAAGGACCTTGTTGTAATATTGGGTAATTAATTCAGTATTCTCTTCCCATTTGTTATATTAGGATTGACTTATTTTATCGCATTATAATATCATGACTTACTTATACAACAGGTGGCCACATGAATTTCTATGTGTAGCTTCATTTCCTCAATGTTGATAGGCATACTATTTGCCATTAGTATATAGAAAAATACCTCCACATCAGCTCGGAGGAGAAGATCATACATTTGGCTAATATACAACCCTGAACTAGGTCATTTTTAAGTTATAACATGCCCTACAAAACCTATGTAGAGTGTGTTAACACTGTACTTAGTCCAATAACTTGCATTACCCTATAAATTAACACTTTATATCTCACTCGGGACTACATTACCCAACTTTCACGAGGCCATGAGAAAAAGTCACAAGTTAACTCAATGTGCCTCTGTTTTTTACTCAAAGTTGACTCTAAAAAGATGGAAAATATCACCACATGCTAATCTATTGATGTGTCCTATCCTAACAAAACTATTGAACCAGGAGGAAGCAATAAAGAAGAGGAAACATCTTCCATCCTTTGGATTTTTCCCAAAGTGAATTGGTGAAGGAATTGGTAGCTTTCTTGGCCTCCCATTGCCTATATATTAGAGACTAGGCCATTGGAATCAAGATCACGATTTAGGTACACTTATGTTTTCGAGATATTGTATGAGAGAGAGATGTTGAAGAGCTAGGAGTTGAAGGAGGTTATGTCACAACTATCTATGGTTGTAACTTTTCTTTGTCTTTTAAATATATAGATCTACTACTGTTCCTTCCAATTTGTTGTCAATTGCTCATATACAATAGGGGAATTTTGAGGTCTAAAATGGGTCTCCTAAAGAAATTATACAATAATAGTGGAAATAATAAAATAATATTAGATTACATCATCAAATTTTAGAGGGAAAAAAGAAAAAACTAATTTTTCAATTCATATTTCCAACTTATCTCCCTATGGGTTTACTCAAATTTCAAATGGAAACACGCGTTGGATGCAAAATTTGATTCCTCATCCGAGTACCCATGTTGCATACTTTTGATGGACCATAGTACACGAAAAATGAGAAATACATGAAAATCGTGATTACAATCACACTTTTTCATGTATTTTCCATTTCTCATGTAGTAGGGTTCATCAAAAGTATGAAACATGTGTACTCCTTGGATGAATAATTGAATTTTACATCCAACGAGTACTCCTACTTGAAATTTGAGTAAAACCTTAGGGACATAAGTTCAAACTATGAGTTGAAAAAAGTAGTTTTATTATTTTATTTTTTTTAATATTTTTACTTTTTTCTCCAAAAATGGTGAATCATCACCCATGGTTGACATCATCATCTTGAATCCTATTGGTTCTTATAAATTTTATTTTGGTTGTACATTTTTCTTAGGAGGCCCATTTTAGACCTGAAAATTCCCCTAATCATTTTATGTTTATTTAATTATAACATGGAATATGGTCTATTGTTCATATATTAAATAATGCATTATTGTTGATCCATTGATGTATGAATTTATTAAGATTTATATGTTGTCAAGGTTATGTTTTCTCTCTTTTTTGTGTAGGATCAAACTTAGGAGTTGGCTAGGAGAACTTCTCATCCACATTGATTGCTCTAGTTGATCTACATGAAAGGATCATTAGGTAATTGTTTGTCATTGCTTTGTCAATTATAACTTACTATTTGCATTTATGAATGAATTAGACATAGCTTGATAGATCCCTTGATTTGTCTACCTTAGATTCCGAGAAAACTGAGAGGGTTTTCTAGTTTGTACATATGAGCTTAAATCCCTATAGTAGAATTGGCAACTCCAATGGGGATTTTTACAGATTCCCAGTTTTGTGTATACCTCCTAGATCCTGAATCTTTTCTCTTGATTGGCCTTGTCAGCTTTGAATTCTTGTCATCTATGTGTTTCCATGCTACTATTACTGGTATGAGTCTCTGTTGTAACCTTGGATTTTTCTTTTTCCAAACAAAACCACTATAACACGCCATCTGAGTGCCTTCCACTATGTTTTAACTCTTGTTTCCTTTGTGCACAGTGCATTACCCTAGTTGTTAATGATCTTTGTGGTCTAAAACCCCACGTTAATTTCTTAAAACCCTATTTTTCACAAAGTATGTGGATTTCATTGTCTTCTTCTTCCCTTGTTTGATTCTTCCTTAGTATTGTACTATATGAAACTCTAATTTTTCTAGTTGCATTCGTGCATTTGAAAAGGTAGCTTGATTGCATCATTTGAAAAATAATGAAAAAAAATAAATTATGTCAATTTTGTTTGTTTTGATCAGTTTGTTAGCAAGATGTTTATTTCGAGTTTGAATGTCTACATCTACTTTGCAATATTAGAAGTTGCATTAAGATTCTTTGTTTTGGAAAGGACGTTTATTGCTTTCTACTTGTAGAATCTCTTTCTCATCAAATTTAATTGAAAAGTATATTTTTTGCAAGGTTTGAGTCAGGTCTCACAAACTTCATACATCAACTCCCTTTTGAAGACACTAATAAATTACCTTTAAAATTAACTACGTAATAAAAGCAACCAAAAACTCTTTGTCTGAGGAAAACACACATTAGCTTAGGTGAGGGTCTTGGGTTAGGCTTTGAAAAGTCAACTCACCATGGATATAAAGCTAAACTAGTGTCATTATAGAGTGAAAATCTTGTTGCACTCACATGATCTGGGACCGGTCCTCTAACAAGGGAGTTAAGCATGAGACAACATCAAAGTGTGAGAGAAGGTATCCCACCTTTGATTACATTTTGGTGGGTATTTTGTGTATTGGGGATCCTTTTGGGGATTACGGAGTTGAGTTAGGGACTTAGGTATCCTACCCATGCAATATATTGTCTACGAACCTCCAGTGGTGTCTATGATTTGAGGTGAACTTAGTGGCCATATTCCTAAGGACTTACATAAGGTGTCTAGGATGGGCTGCCCTTGTGCCGAGATAGATGAACCTACTCCATCTTTGGTTATTTAGAGGGTGTGTGTCTTCACAAGAGTACTTGGTGTTATAGACATTTTTGGGCACTTCAACCCCAATCATAAATGTCCATAAACTGAGGGCTCTTAAGTCCCTAAAAGTGTTGCTTCACTGCCTAAAGGAACAAGGTCAATTGATTACATCATCTCCTAGAAGTTCTCCACTAAAAACTGCTCATAAATGGTCAAAACTGGACCATAATGAAAGCTCAATGCAGGGGTGCGATGCATATCACCTTCCCAGTGTACAAGGTGCGATGCATATTGATTTTCTCCTCTGTAGGGTGCGATGGTCGGGAATGGACAAATCGCAGGGACAAAAATGTGAGGTGGAAGAGCATGGAATCTTCCAGAAGCTTCCCCTCTGACACTTGCCACTCCATTTTCGACCAAGGATGAGTAAGAGATCATCATTCTCCAAGTGGAAGTAGGAATATCAGAGAGAAGAAACTAATCAAGATCCCAAGAATGACTACCTCTCTGTAATCATCTATATATGGATCCCTCATCACAGAGATCCAGGGGCTGGAATTTTGTATCTTGTAGAGAAGTGCTATTGGTTTTCTTGTGTACATTCATAGTGTTGGGTGATCTATCTTTGCTTCAGGTGAAGAAGGGATTCCTAGCTGGAGGATGATGCTGGGTCAGAGCTCATGGTTGTAATCCTCTTGCTACTTTTCATATGAATAAAGCTATTCTTGTTTCCTTCCATATTCTTGTGTACTTGTTTTATATATGCATGTATATGGTTAATACACATCTGATCCTATATTATTCATGAATTTAGATCCTTGTTTCTTTCATAGTAGTATGTTGTTGTGATTCCATAGGTGCTTTTGAAGCTGGGTAGACAAAGGAGAAGCGGCGAAACTCTATCAAGGAGAGGAAATTGAGCGCAAGACTTAGGTTGGCCCTCTTGGTTCTCCTCTCGTCTATTTTCATAAAAGGAAACAATAGTAGACTTTGATTGTTTGTTTCTAAGATAGCCACCCATCTTAGTGGGAATAGTAGCATCTGAGTGGACACTATTTCCGTATAACCAAATGGCGACTCCACTGGGGAGCGACTAGATTACTTGTTAGCCTATCTATCCTTGTTTCTTTTATAAACATACAAACGGAGCCTGAATTCAAGCCAGCTAGCCTTCGAATTGCATTTGTCATACAAAAGCAAAGTAGATCAATGCTTCTTTAGTCTACTCCATGTTTTGTTTATGAATTAAACAATAGATCTGCAAGCAATCTAATTGCCCTAAGTGGTAGCTCTAGTAACCTCTTAGATCACCCCTGTGTTTTACATACACTGATCTTTACTTATTCAGCCTAAACACCTGAACTAGATTGTAAACTGTGCATAAAAACTTGTTCAAAGTCTCGCACTGCTACCATCGCACCCTGCCTTCAAGGCAGCCTGTATGCATCGCACTTCTCGAGTGCAATAGGTGCGTTGCATACTGAGTTCACTGTGTAACATGTGTGATGGTTAGGGAGGGTTAACTTTACCCTCCAACTGTGGATTTTTCTCACTGATTTCAGTCTTATTCAAGAGTTTTGTTGTCTGTAGTCAATGTACTTCTGTGAAAACCCCCTTCTCTTGCATTATTCTGCCTCCTTAGTGCAAAGAACTATAAATGTTTTTATGTATTGTGCATTGTTTTTAGTTCTCTTTTGCAAAACGTAGCATAGTCGAACTGTCGTCTCTAGATCTGAAAGTGTCGTAGGTGTCGTTTTCAGTTTTAGAAAGCAATCCCATTGTTTTGGATAGTCGATTATACAGTTACTGTTTCATAGGATTTGAATTATCAGTTTTAAAGTGTCGAAAAGCAATTTCCATTTCAAAATCGCAAAGTGTTTCTCTTGCTTTCACTTCGTTTAGAAAAAGAATTTGGTTGAGTACTATCGCTTTAAAAGTAATTCAGTTTTGAACATAGCTTTCTTAACGTCATTCACACATTAAGAGAGCTAAAAAACAAATACATGCATGTGCATTTGCATTTTGATTGCTTGGCTTGATTTAGGACTGTGCATTTAGTGTGTGCTCTATGCTCTATGAAGAAAAGATTCTTGACTTTCTTCCCTTTAGTAGCTAGGATGTTCATTGCTGAAAGAAGATCAAACGTTTGTTTATCATCTTGGACTGCATTTTAGGAATTATATATACATCACGTGGTGAACCTGAAAGGCAAACTGTTAAGAAAGATCAACTTAAAATAAATTCAATGAATCTAAAAATGCTTTGGAACTTAACGCACAACATCTAGAGGTCTAGGCTAGAGACGTATTCTGGCGTCGTAAAGCCTAGTAACTATTTCTTTCAGTGTTGGTTGGGTGATTCCTCCACTCTGAGACAGCAAGTGCCAGTATGGACTTGTGCTCCATCTATCGTCGAGTATATATTGGGAGACCACAATAGGTTGCATCCTTTATCCTTAGAAAGCCGTGTCTACTACCCTATCGATCGCAATGCACCAAACGTAGCATTTGGGAAGATTGACTGCCGTACCGTAAAAAGTATTCTGCAGTTTTGTGATTGGTTTGGTAATCCTCTCTGCCTAGATCTCCAGAGAAGTCAATTTTGCTCCTTTTCAGACTCCTTAAAGGAAAAGGTCCTCTGAGCACTTGTCACTTTAGGCTCCATAAAAATCGAAGGTGGCTAGAGTCATCTTTTGTTTTTTCTCGACTCTTTAAAATTGAAAAAACAAGTTGTGTCAAAGCGTCTAAAATTCATTTAATTCAAAAAACATTTTTCCCTTTATTTTGAGTTGATCAAGTAATCCACAATCATGGAAAAAAGTCAATCAAAACCTCATCGTTCGGGGAGACTTACGAGTCAACCGTCATTGACTCTGGAAGCGAAACCATTCTGGATGAAGTGAACTCATTTAACCGGATCGAAGTCCCCTAGGTTGGTTGGAGAAAGCACTCCAACATCCTCAGAGACTCCGGTTACTGCGAACATTTCTGGAATCCCTGCCTCTACAGAAGGAATTCTGCAACAGCAAAAAGACATTACAATTGATCCTAGTGTGACGGTTAACACTTCTATTCCTGAACCAGCTCTGTCTACAGCCGATTCGAAAGGTGTTACTCCCCAACCGTTTGCTGCTGCAAAACTTACATCTTCTTTCGCACCAGAAATATTTTACGGACCTGACGGTCTCCCTCTTCCTCCTGGATTGATTTCCAGAGAAGAGATTATAGAAGATCCTCCATCTAGCACTCCAATGCAACTTGGAGCTGGGATTGCCCTATATCCTTTTGCATCGGAGAATATTCGCCCACCCTTGGAAGCTCCTGAAGAATCGTTGAGGAATCTCTTGGATAGGCTTAATATGTCTGAACAACTACCGACATCAAGGACTGTGTCACCTAACACAGCAACAGCGGAAGCCCCTTCTGCTATTCCGACAATGTTTTCTGGCGTACCATCTATCCCAACCAGCTATCAATCACTAGATGGAGTCCATCCTGGGACAATTTTGATAGTATGGACTGTTCCCCTTTGTTCGTCCAGAATTATATCTAGAATCTCTTACGTTGAGTCTCGACAAATTGATCCGTCACAAGGTCATTTTGGGCAAACCGGTCCCCAAAGGCAAATTATTCCTTTGAGAACTGGATTACCTTCGTATGGAGGGCCGTATACCCTTTCATTGTCTTCCCTAGAAGAACAACCATGCGTGAGTTTGCAACAAAATTTGGATTATGCTGGAATCACAACTAGCGGTTGGGTACCAGTCCTGTCTCAGCAACCAAGAGTTGTATGCTCAATACAATAAAGTTTACCTATGACAAACATTCCCACTATGCCGGCTATTATGGTAGTATCACAAGTACAAGCGTCACCAATTGTATGCCAACCTCAAGTTTCGCAAGTTGCAATACAACAATCTCTTGTACCTCCGACACAACCACAGTTGCCCACTAGTGGAATGGCATAGGTTCAAACAGGAAACACCAATCCCCATCTTGGTCAAACAGTCAGTGTTGGACAACAGTCCATGGCTTCACAACCATGGCTGGTGCAATACCAACAACCGAAATTCCAGCAAGCTTACCAAGGATATGAGCAACAAGTCTTTGCAAGTAATGGGCAGCAGTATCAACCATATCATAATGGTTATGCCCATCAACCTTACCAAAGTTACCAACATCAAATGCATTATGCTGGTATGCAAATACCGACTACTCAAACAGTTCCGTCTTATCCTGGGTATGCTCAACCAAGCCTAAATCAACAGTTTCCCTTCGTGGCAACTCTGGATTTACCTGATCTAAGTCGACTAACGAACGATCCAATTGCCTACACCCCTTGGTGGCTGGCAATTCTGCATAAACTTCCGCCAGATATTCCTAAATTTAATGGAAATCCGGGCAAAGACCTACCGAATCATGTGATGACCTTCCATCTATGGTGTTCATCAAACACTCTCAATGATGATTCGATTCAGCTTCGCCTCTTTCAGCGCACGTTAAATGGTCCAGCAGCAAAGTGGTATATTGAACTACCTGGAGCTTCGTTTGATAATTTCAGTACCCTAGCCACAACCTTTTTAACCCATTTTCAGTTACCTATCAGGTACGAAACAAGAACTGAGCTGCTTACCAATTTCAAACAAATGACAGCAAATCACATATCCGATCATATTCATGAGTGGTTGCGTCATCGTAGAATGGTAAAAACATATGTTCCTAATCAGCTGTTGGCTGAATGGTTTATTAAGTCATTGCTACCCGCTATTACAGAAGATGTGGTGAAGGGGGGAGTCATGACTGAAGAGAAAGCTATTGCTTGTGCACAATATCTAGACTTGATCTATACTCAGTCTGGCATGCTCTACGATAAAATCCCTGATGCTCCTAGACCGGAATTCTCTGTTCCTCCGCCTCCTAAATCAAACAAAGACTCTCATGCTGACGATGGTGTGATAGGTACGACAAGCACTAAAAGCACAAAGGCCACATCGAAAAAGGCCCGCACGGTTTCAAGTCAAGATGAAAATGAGGAACTTCTAGCCTTGGAAGTAAATGTCGTGTCAACAGACAAAGGCAAAGAAACCAAGCAGCTAGGAGGCAAGAAGAAAAAACAAGGGAAGAAGAAAAGCTAGGGAGACTCATCTCCTAGGAAATCTTCTGCGAACCCTTTTGGGGATGCGAAACCCAAAAATCCATGCAGTATATGTGACAAGGGTCACTGGACCAAAGAGTGTCCATATAAAGAAGAACTTAGGAAATTCTTCAAAAGTTCAAAAACCTCAGTTGTACTAACGGATCCGTTTCCAAACCCAGGAACAAATCTGGTTGCTAGTGAAAATGCTTCCCCGTCCCAAGTGCTAATGTTGTCAGTCTCGAAGCAACTGAACGATGCTCTTATAACGACAAGAAGTAAAGATTATGGAAATCCACGGATGTTGAACAAAAAGGATACGATCAACCAAGTAGTTCAACAACGACTTCAACAGAAGTCGTGCCACCCATCATTCCTGAATTAACGATAAAACCACCAAAGGGAGTAGTACACAAATCAACGTTTAATCCTCGTGCCCGAGCAGCACAACACTATAATATAGTGCAGGATTTAGCTCAATCACCATCTGCGATGTCGACTCTTGAAGTACTGCAAAATTGCCCCTCCCAAAAGTAGGCTTTATTATCAACAATAGGTGGAATTGACCCAACGGATTCCAATCTTGTATCTTTTAATCATAAAGGATATGAACCTCAATTACCAGCTCAACTAGCTTTCCTTATTCAAGTGAAAGCCCTCAACAAAACTGTTCATAGAACAATTATTGATGAGGGGGCATCCACATGTATCATGTCGATGAGTTGCTGGAAAACTTTTGGGTCTCCGTCTTTGTCACGATCATCAACAACATTAAAAGCATTTGATGGATGAACATACACCCCATATGGGACACTTAGTAACTTGCAAGTCGAACTGCAGGGAAAAACAGTAGAAATTGATGTTGAAGTCATCGATGGGAATCTTGATTACAACATCCTACTGGGAAGACCCTGGATATATGCCATGGCAGTGGTTGTGTTGACCTACTTTAGGAAAATTGCATTTCCTTCCCAAGGAGGAATTACAATCATCGACCAACAAAATTTTCTTCCCAATAGTTCACAAGTTACAGGAAGCATTTCGATGATCCATGGAAGCCCTAGCATGCTTTATAATATCATAGTAGGCCTACTAAAAGACCCTACATTAATGGAAACTTTTACCCTACCACCTCCTATAAATTCAGCGGAAGTGGCTAATGTAGGAACCTGCAATATGATATCTTCCATTCAAAGGATGTCAAAAAATGATGTTAAAATGGATCATTCGCAGGTTTTGCCTCTAACCCCACTGGAAATATTATAGCAATCAATCTTCTCAGCATGGGAGGCAAACCCGCATCAACGCTCGTCAAGCATTTGGATAGATAGGTCTAAGGAATATGGCACCCTTTCAGATCCTTGGTCACGAGTACGCTCTACAGACGAAGGAATCATTCAATCAATGATGATTGATGGGGCGCCATGGGAAGATTACCACCATCGTTCCCATCTTCCGACTTAGAAAGAAGATAATTCCGGCGACCTACACCATCCTTCAATATTTGACTTTTTGACAAATATTGTAAACACGGTGGATTCTGAGAAAAACCTATCCAATATCAAAGACACTATTGCCATAAATATCTCGACCAAAACAGATGTTGTAGAGAACATTCATGTTGGCAAATCTTGTTCTTCTTCCGAACTGGAAATATATAGCACTCTCTTTCGCAAGTTTAGAGATGTCTTTGCTTGTTCATATGATGAAATGCCAGGCATCGACTCGAGCATAGTTGAACACGAAATTAAGATGTATCCAGATGTCAAACTGGTACGACAGCGGCTAAGGCAGGTGCACCCCAAGAAATTCATTGCCATCAAGGCGGAAGTTGAAAAACTCCTCCATGCTAGTTTCATTTACCCCGTTCCTCTAACCGATTGGGTATCAAACATTGTTCCTGTAATGAAAAAGCAAGGAACGATTAGAGTGTGCATCGATTACAGGGATGTAAATCAAGATTTTCCAAAAGACAACTACCCTACACCTTTTATTGACCAGATAATTGATGAATTTGCCGGATGTGAAATCTTTTCATTTATCGATGGATTTTCCGGGTATAATCAAATAAATATTCGCCCACAGGACCATACAAAGACTACATTCATTTGTCCATGGGGCACATTCACATATCGCAAGCTACCCTTTGGTTTGAAGAACGCAGGGGCAACTTTTCAGAGAGCAATGAACTATGCTTTCCATGACATCAAAAACATCGTTCAACCTTATCTCGATGATCTCCCAACTCATTCGTGAAAGCGGACCGACCATCCGTGCCATTTGAGAGCAATATTTCAACGTTTCCGACACTACAAAATAAGGCTCAATCCACACAAATGTGTGTTTTGTGTCAGTTATGGTCGTTTACTTGGCTTCATTGTCTCAAAGGATGGGATTCGTCTCGACCCTTGCAAGGTTCAGGTAATCATCGATTTGCCTCCACCTTCAAGCCTGCTTCAGATTCAGAAACTCCAAGGGAAAGCAAATTTCCTCAGGAGGTTCATTCCAAATTACGCCGAACTAGCTAAAGGTTATACTCGTCTTTCGAAAAAGGATGTACACTTCATTTGCGACTAGGTCATGCAAGCCTCCTTTGATGCATTGAAGAAATCTCTAATACAAGCGTCATTAATGTATGCTCCTGATGATCAAAAAGACTTTAACCTCTATCTGGCTACAACAGATACGACCATAGCAATGGTTCTAGTTCAAGAAGACAATGGAATTGAACATCCTCTATATTATTTAAGTCGAAACTTAAATGATACGGAAATGAAATACTCCTACGTTGAAAAGCTCGCCCTCGCAGATGTTCAAGCGATACAAATATTTTGAAACTATGTCCTCTTCAGGAAAACTACCATTTTATCACATTGCAACCCCATGACTTATATATTATCGCAACAATTGCTGGGGGGGAAGTATTCAAAAAGTATATCAATTATACAAGAGTTTGATTTGGAATTCAAAAAATCCAAATCAAAGAAAGCCCTGGTATTCACGGAGTTACTATGCGATCTCCCATCATCGTCTAATGATGCAACATCTGAAGAAGCAATCGCGGATGAAAAGTTGTTTATGATATCTTCAAGCGATTTTTGGAACGGAGATATAATCGTTTATCTCCATACACAAACATATAGGTCTAATACCTCACGCTCTGAACAATGACGTATTCGATACCAAGATAAAGACTACGTGATCGTCGGTGATACTCTTTACCGTCGCGGTATCGATACAGTTCTGCGGAGGTGCCTCACCCTTGAGGAGGCCGAGAAAGTCCTGAATGAATGCCATTTAGGTACGTGTGGGGGGCATCAATCTGGTTATGCTACAGTGCAAAAAAGTTTGCGAGCAGGATACTTCTGCCCAACAATGTTCAAAGATTGCATAATCGGAGTTAGAAGTTGTCATGCTTGCCAAATTTTCGATAGCAAAACCAAAAGACCACCTGCACCGCTGCAACCAGTAGTAGTTGTTGGTCCATTCGCCAAATGGGGCATAAATTTCATGACATGTAACCCCACCTCGACCGGGGGGCATGGGTACATAATAGTCGCGGTGGACTATTTTACCAAATGGGTCGAGACAATGCTTACATTAAACAACAGTGGCAAAACGGCTACCCTTTTCTTTTTCAATCATGTAGTCTCCAAATTCGGTGTTCCACAGACCATAGTCATAGATCATGGATCGCATTTTTGCAATCACATGATGGTTGAGTTGGCTGCCAAATTAGAACTGTCCCACGACAACTCTACTCCGTACTATCTGCAAGCTAACGGACAGGTTGAAGCAATCAACAAAGTCCTAAAGCGCATGCTGCAAAGGATGATCGGAGTCCACAAACGGGATTGGCACCTAATCCTGTACTCGGCCTTGTGGGCATACCGGACATCGGTAAGAAATGCAACTGGATTCACACCTTTTAATTGGTGTACGGTCTAGAAGCAATCTTACCGGTTCAATGTGAAATCTCGTCCCTCAAACTCGCAGTCGACCTTCTCCCCGGAACCTCAGAAGAAGAGGCTCGTCTCTTGGAACTAATCCATTTGGATGAAACCCATCATGATGCAGCTTCGGCTAACATGGCTCATAAGAAACGAGTCAAAGCCCAGTTCAACAAGAATGTTAAACCTCGCATCTTCTCAGAAGGTGACCTGGTTTTACTTTATGACCAGGAATCCAATAAATTGGGAGCAGGGAAATTCAAATCGTTATGGATAGGTCCCTATATTGTTAAACGAGTATTAGCAAAAGGATCCTACGATTTGATCGACTATGATGGGATTCCACTGGTGCAACCTCACAACGGGTTGTACCTCAAGTGTTACTATGCTTGATTTCGCATAGTAATCCTCGTGCTTTTGTTACATTTTTGTTTTCACCAAGAGCATTTAATCTGGTTAAGTAATCCACTTTTTGCATTCGTTGCAGATGTCGAACCTACTAGAATCATTCGTTGGATATGCTAACGGAGCAAGTCGTAGTTCGCAGAACCTGTCTTCTGCGGCATGGGCCATTTTCAATCCCAGCGGTGAGTTAGTAAGTTTCAGAGGAATGTGTATTGGTCGGTCTACAAACAATATCGTTGAGTAAAGCACATTGATAGAACTCCTTTCTGATGCCATCACACATGGCATATGTCGACTTGTCGTCAGGCTAGTCTCACAACTCGTCATTCTACAACTCACCAACATCTATGCTGTATGAAATCTAGCTATCTATCGCATGTTCCTAAGGGTCAAAATTTTGGAAAGACAGTTCGATTTCATCCAATATCAACATTTCAAAAATTTTAAACATATTAATAGACTCATTGGCAAATTATGTGTTAGATAGACATTTGTGACATTTATAAAAATAAGCATCACTTTAATATGTGTAGTAGGATTATGTAACTGAACCAAAATAAAGCTCCGAAAATCAAAAATATATTCCATAACTGTTTATAGTTTGTACATAATGTTCTGTAACCAAGACAAAATTGGTCAAATGACCCAAAACTCAAACTGCTAGGAGGCACCCTAGCCTAATGATGCTGGTCCTCATGTCCAGGATACCAAGGGTAAGACCCTCAATCTGGTCCTATAGTGCCGAAAGAGTCTCGGCCACATCAAGGTCATGAAGGATAGCCCTACCAATAGCTTCTCCTGCTAGAGCGGCCGCTGGGTCTCTACGGTGTACTACTGGTCGAATTGGGCCAACATCTGCATGAGCACATGAGTTTTGATTAGTCTTGATCATAAGAATCTAAGAACATTATAAACAAAAATGAGCAGAGATATGGTCAGAAGAAATTACCCATGGCACCCCACTGCTCCCCAACTGGAACCACCAAATCCAGATCACCTCAGAAATCCATACCAGCATATGGGAACCTGGCATAGATCATCTCCTGATGGTCAAACCACTTGAAGAAGGTCTCAGAAAAAGGAATCTAGGGCTGACCAGCATGCCGAGACATGAGGTCGACCCATCTCTGCATCCGTGGTTCGGTCGGTGGAGGTAGGCCAAGTGAAATATATTGTGGCTACATCAGTGGGATTCTCTCCAAGGCAAAAGCAATCAAAATAGAACCATAATCAAAGTTTTTGGATCTGCCACTCTTCACCTTGGTCAATTGTTCCTTCATCACAGAAAGTACTGCATCTGATCTAGACTTAAACAGGAACGCAAAAAATTGCAGAGATAACCATATACACAAAGATGCAGCGGAAATAATACTTCATTTCATTAATGGAAAATACTGAAATATGCTTACAACCAGACATGGAAATAAACCAGCTAGGGCGATGGCATCCTATCTCTGAGAAGAGATGTGTGGCTATATGCCTCTGAACTGTGTTACAATGAGGCTCGAAGGCCTATTTATTGTTGAGAAACAATGGAAAAACCCTTCACATTCCAAAACCTAACCCTGGAAGATGAAACGCCAAATTGTGGGCCCCGTTTTTGGGTAAGTTGGTACATCAACTTCCCGGGGTCGCGAATTGGTCGTCTTATCTCCGTTTGACGCGCATGATAGCCCGTTGGAAAGATCTCTCCGAGGACTACGACGGAAAAGACAATTTTTAGGTAAAAAAATCGTTGGCGGTAGATTTCCCAGAAAACGTCGTTTAGGGCCTCAAAACGGCTCCAGAAGTTTAGGACCCGAAAAACTGCTAAAAATAGTAAATTGTGCTATAATTAAGGAAACTGAAAAAAACTGCACGAAGAACTAGAGGGGATCCAAGTCGAATTAGCGGGGGGCCACCAATATCCACCTGGATCATTCCTCCCCCCTTAGGAAGCAATGGTCCCCAATGCGTCGAGTTCCTCCATGAGATGAGGGAACTTCTGCTGCACTTGGTCCCTGGTGAGCCACTTGCCCTGGTGAAGGAGTTGTCTTGCTTTGATAACTCGATATAGTTGGATATTCTACTGGCGAGTGTGCTTGATCTGTGTGTCCATGATCTGATCAGTTGCAGCTTGTTCCATGCAAGCTGGATTTATCTCTGTGGGTGTGAGTTGTTCTGCAATGTCGGACGTGTCTAGTAATGGCGGAAAGTATGGCCGAAGGCGGTCGACGTTGAACACCGGGTGCAGGCCAAGGAATGGGGGAATACTGAGCTCAAATGCATTGTCTCCCACAGCCTTGGTAATGGTGTAAGGGCCATATCAGAGTGGTCTGAGTTTCCGATAGGCTCCGGTAAGGCGTTCCTTTTGCAAATGCAACCAGACTTTGTTACCCACCTGAAACTTGTGTGGCACCTGATGTTGATCATGTCGTTGCTTGTACTTAGCATTATATTTCTCTAGAATGTCATGGACCTGCTGGCGAATATGTTGGATGTGCTCAATGAAGCTGTTTGCCTTATCTGTTTCTGACTGGACATGAGCAGAATCTACATGAGTAGCTGCAAATGGCATGGCCACAT
>APFE031422323.1:132990-157217 GCA_000404065.3 Pinus taeda | reverse complement strand
GGCCCCGTTTTTGGGTAAGTTGGTACATCAACTTCCCGGGGTCGCGAATTGGTCGTCTTATCTCCGTTTGACGTGCATGATAGCCCGTTGGAAAGATATCTCCGAGGAATATGACGGAAAAGATGATTTCTAGACAACAAAATTGATGGCGGTAGATTTCCCAAAAAACATCGTTTAGGGCCTCAAAACGGATCCGGAAGTTTAGGACCCAAAAAAATGCTAAAAATAGTAAATTGTGCTATAATTAAGGAAACTGAAAAAAACTACATGAAGCACTTAGAGAGGATCCAAGTCGAAGTAGCAGGTGGCCACCAATATCCACCTGGATCAGCATCACACCAATTGAACACCTTCGGTTCAAGGCATTCCAAAGCATACTACATATAAGATTTGTTGGCTATATGAAGAGCAGAACTACCAGCCAGTCTAGAAAAAGTAAACAGGATGGTCTGCAAGGGCCAGCCAGTGACATCTCAGATATTGATCTTGCCATCTACACTCGGCTAAGATCCCTCTCTACAATGTCGGTGAATGTACTCCCTCACAGACTCACCCCCACGGGCAGAGCCTGATAATGAGAGAGGGGCACCATGCCTCGATAAACCGGTCAGAAAATAGATGTCCACCACTGTCAAGGGGATCGATTTGCCCCTAATCTAGAATACCTGGTTGATAGGATCCCAGGCATTGAGGAAATACTGCAACAAACTGATTTGTTGCCTCATGCTAGAGATACGGAAAAAATTCAACAGGCCACAGTTCTGTAATGCAGCTACTGTGCCCAAATCATGTAAAGCAACAACGTCCTCTTATTTATGCTCGTGTTCTCGCCATGTAACAACCATTTTTCTCCGATGCATCTCTGAAAAACAAACAAGGGAAGAGTCAGGATCTTCATTTGGTGAAAACAGGCAAAATATTTCATGAGGAAACTATGTAAAAATTTTCCTCCCTGTGCCCATCGCACCCCAGCAAGTGTACTAGGAGCGATGCATACCGACTAGTTAGTGGAGATATCGGTATGCATCGCACCTTTCGACTAAGGAAGGGTGCAATGATCCTAGGGCAAGTTCTTCAAACCCCAAGGGCTCAACAGGACAAGGAAATAAGCTCAAAATCCAAAATGAAAGGCATGTAATGAAAGAGCACAAGTTTAGCTCTTACCTGGTCTGAACGACATCGAGAATCATCCAAAGAATCTCCCGGAATCCACTGGTGAAAATTAGGGGGGTAAAGCACCTCAGAGCTCCAACAAACCAAATTCAAATGAAATGGTAAAATGAGAGGTAAAAGTCACTTTTAATTTACTATGCACGTAATTCAAGTAAAATATTAGTGTTTTTAACTCATTTATCATGCATATGTTTTCATTTCTAATTGGTTTGATGAAGCAAATGAACAGGTAGTACAATCTTTGAAAGAACGAAATGTTAAGGGTAAATAAAAAAATCAATGACCATCATGGCGAAGTAATGTTGTCACAGAGTTCAAGCTCATTAAAAAATAAACTCTCCATGAGTAATTTTAGCGCATAGTTCAAGCTCGTTAAAAAATAAACATAAGTCATGAGCAAATGTTTCCCCCAGTGTTTAAGCTCATTAAAAAAAAAATGAACCGGTAAATAACCATTGTGAATTCCTTATTGCCAGCTTTTGAGCCTTGGTCGTGTTCTCGCCATCACCTCCACTATGTTTTAGCTGATCATTCACCCCCATATGATTGTTTACCCCTTCGAGGAACATCTGCGAAGAGTGATTCCGCTAGCCATCCTTGTGACACTGTCGTGATTGGAAAATTTCAAATCTTACCTGGAATCAGCTGCTACCCGAAACCATCACTCATTCCTCGAAAAAGAGTCTTCTTTAAACTCTTTTCACCTGACTCGTAAAATATGAAAATATTTTCGAGCGATTAGCCTCTCCATCTCATTAAAAGGCATTTGAAGTGTTATCCCTCCTCTAGATTTTAATCTTTTTGAACCTGAGGGATTATTACACAAAAAGTTCAAGCGCTTGTTTTGTTCGACTTGTTAAAACTATCGAAAATTCATCCCTTTTGTATTATTTTACGCTTTTTCGGACTTAAGGGATTATACAACGAAAAAGTATCTTCGGAGTCTTCTTTTCGTTTCTTTCAGACTCTCTAAAATTGAAAGAGACTGAGTTATCTTTGTCGTTAAACTCATTAAAACCGAATAGTGACAAACTCATCCAAATGGACGAGAACGAGTTTCACTGTCGCTAGGCTCGCTAAACTATAGCGACAGGTTCACCGGAAGGGCAGATTATAGAACAAGCATATGTTATCCTCCTCAAGCTTGAAAAAAATAAAGAGGTACTGATCATCAATGAATCGGGAAAATTGGGAAGAAAACTTGAAGAAACTTTATTGGTAGCAAGTCGCTCTTGAACATGACACTTTCCTTCCACATCCATGCCAAGTTGGTTTGTTCCGTTCACTGGTCTTCAGCATTGGTCCATCACACCATCCATATTTGGCGTAACACTACCAATCCATCGTCAGTGTCACTGATATGTTCAAGAGAAGTCATTCAGAAAATTCACCTGTGTCTCACCCACTGCAATACATTCATGCTTCATTCCTTCATGACCGCCACCCTGAACCCTGTATCCTCAGTTTGTTTTCACCTCCAAAATCATTTGCTTTGTTCCATGTCGTTGATGTGGGATCCATTAAGGCCCTCCTGTGACGAGTTGCTTCTTGTCGACATCAGCTCATTATCCAAGAAGTTGACTTAGGAACAACCCTTTCAGTACTTTGAAGCTTGCATGCCTCAATGACAAGTTTCTCACTTTCGGCGACAGGTTTACAGCAATGGTCTTCAACCGAGAGATTTTGCGTGGTGTTCAACGCCAAGTCCTTTTTCACACCATATAAATTGTACTATAGTACCTTGAGGGTCATTGTCATTATTGGTGATTCCTCTCGCACCTGTTAACCGCTTACATCATTGGCTGGTAATCAGGTGATGTCTTTCCATGTTTGACTCTAGAACATTTTTTCACATGGATCGACTTGTACTCTGAGTGAATATTGAACGCATTTTGAAGACCCCGGATCTAGTTTCATCCATTCGGGCTGCAATATATTCAGGAATATAAAAACATCTAGTGTACGTCATTGCCAAATAGATGATCATCAAAATCAAAGGATGATGTGTCCATATCATCAGTCTGTCACACAGACGATTGTCTGTCCTATGTACATGAAAATGAATTTATAAAGCTGAGCATGGGAATGCCCGCCTCAGCTAGATCATGAAAAATGTTGTCAAAATAATGTATTGTATTGTATCTTATTACAAGCCGCATCCCAGCTCGGAAAAACTTCAGATCCTCATAGTAAAGCATTTCACCCGACATCAGAAAGATTAAAGACCTCATGCTTTAGGGGGAAACTGTTATAGACATTTTTGGGCACTTTAAACCCAATCATAAATGTCCATAAACTGAGGGCTCTCAAGTCCCTAAAAGTGTTGCTTCACTACCTAAAGGAACAAGGCCAACTGATTACATCATCTCCCAGAAGTTCTCCACTGAAAACTGCTCATAAATGGTCAAACTTGGACCATACTGAAAGCTCAATGCAGGGGGTGTGATGCACACTGATTTTCTCCTCTATAGGGTGCGATGGTCAGGAATGGACAAATGGCAGGGACAAGAATGCGAGGTGGAATATCATGGAATCTTCCGGAAGCTTCCCCTCTGACACTTGCCACTCCATTTTCGACGAGGGATGAGTAAGAGATCATCATTCTCCAAGTGGAAGCAGGAAATATCAGAGAGAAGACACTAATCAAGATCCCAAAAGATGACTCACCTCTCTCTAATCATCTATATATGGATCCCTCATCACAGAGATCCAGGGGCTGGAATTTTGTATCTTATAGAGAAGTGTTGTTGGTTTTCTTGTGTACATTCAAAGTGTTGGGTGATCTAGCTTTGCTTGAGGTGAAGAAGGGCTTCCTAGCTGGAGGATGATGCTGGGTCTGAACTCATGGTTTTAATCCTCTTGCTACTTTTCATTTGAATAAAGATATTCTTGTTTCCTTCCATATTCTTGTGTACTTGTTTATATATGCATGTATATGGTTAATGCACATCTGATCCTGCATTATTTATGAATTTAGATCCTTGTTTCTTGCATAGTAGTATGTTTCTGTGATTCCACAGGTCCTTTTGAAGTTGGGCAGATAAAGAAGAAGCGGGAAAACTCTATCAAGAAGGAGAGGAAATCGAGTGCAAGACTCAGGTTGGCCCTCTTGGTTCTCCTCTCATCTATTTTCATAAAAGGAATCAATAGTAGAATTTGATTGTTTGTTTCTAAGATAGCCACCCATCTTAGTGGGAATTGCAGCATCCGAGTGGACACTATTCCCGTATAACAACTCTCCATCAAGGATCTAGTCCAAAAATCTCATCCACACATCATTTTCACTTATATCTAAGTTATCAACATAACTGTAAAAATCTTCAAGGTGTTCTTCAGCAGTTACCCCATCTGTACCAGTGAATTTAGGCATATATTTTTGGTACTCTCCTACATGCGTGGCATTCAAAGGAACATGCAAAACTAGGGGTCCGTACCTAGCAGCTATAATTCTTTCCATCCTTGTGGGTGCTTGTTGGCCTGCCATGAGTGGGCTATGTGGAATGCTACTGGTAGATTGAATAGTGGGAAATAATGAAATGGATGGTAGAGACAAGGGAATATGATGGACTGTATGGGATGCAATCTTTGGACTGATATACAAAGGGGAACTAAATGTACAAGGAGCTATATGTATTTCTGCAGGTGATTCTTCAGTAGTAAAATAAGGTTCTAATTCTTCAAACTGTGTATTCTCAACTATGACCTGATCTTGCAGAGATACACAAAATTTCTTAGGCTTACCTGATCCTGATGCTCCTTTCTGTGGAGTTTTCTTCAATTTGACAATCTTCTCAAGGTCAGGCGCTGGTTTAGCTGGTGACTTCTGAGGATTTCTTCGAGTATGTCTCATGAACTGAGCCAAAACTGCAATGTGGAGTCGCCACCAGGTAGGTCCTCCAGTAGAGTCGCCAGATAGATGATTACAACCAAAAATGTGCCCAGACCTTGTCTATCATCAAAGTCTGGAATTGTGTCATTTCCCAGGGAAGCTGAGCTTCAACCTTCTCTCCCCGGCAACGACGCCAATTACTGTTATCACCCCAAGAAAATATCCTAGGTTGTATATCAGAGATTCTTGGGAACATTACAAGTCAACAAAAATGCTGGAAATATGGTGGATGAATGAAAGAAATGCTGCATATTTCAAGCCAAATAACCACTTCTACTATGCTTAACCCCAGACATGGGTGAACACCCTCAGACTACAAGGCTTTAGACCACCAATTACTCACAGTATGAGAAATAGGTGAAGATGGAGAATACTAACCACACCAGTAGATGCACAAGAGCATGTGATGGCCGGCTGCAACCAGTAAAGAGGTCTGTAAATCTATTATCTGATGCACAGACAGGATGACAGCTCTCTAGCAATAAACAACAAAAACCTGCATACACCTTCAATAATACTAACTAGATTCTAACGCAGAGGTGGGATAACAACCCCTCTAATGCTAAACATCAAGAGAAAATGAAAAATGCATAACAGGCACAACCTAGAACAAAGATGAAGGAGTGGAAAGTGAGCAATTAACAGCAAAAGAAGCTTGCATTAACTGAAAATGAAGACCAAACGTTGCAGGTATCACAGTAGTTACAGTCTCCAGAAGTTGAAGCTTACAACAAAATAACATTCATCGACCTATTACATTCCGAGTTCTAGGTAGATATAGAGATTGATTACAAAAATGTCTGCTATCCTATGCGTGGAGGGGTCATAATGGACCACCAACCACCTTAACTATTTGATAAAGATCTCTGCTGTAGTCTGCTGTTTTGAATGAATGCCTTTGACATTTTTTGGTACTCGGCTGTCCTTCTGAGTAGGTAAAATGTTATATAAAAGAACGGTCCATAACTGATTAATGCTGTGAACTGCTCAAGGAATGTCCTTTTATTCTTCGGCCATAATGCTCTTGAATGCAGTTGTTGGAGAGTAACTACGTCGGGTATAGGTAGCTGGCCATCTTCTTCCTTCGGGATCAAAAATAGTTGAGGACGTGAATAGTCAGGAAGGATATAGAATGGGAATTGGCCATTGGATCACAGAGATGGATGATGACGATTGAATTGGGGAAAGCTATCGGGGAAAGCAGGCGGAAACAAATGTGAGTCGTCAAATCAGGGAGCAACAGATCCAACGGTAATCCCATGAGAAAGGTATGTGGACGTTATCGGGTGGAGGACGTATATGTGGGCAGTAAGCGGTTTCCCCGCACCGCTTACGGGAACAGGTGGTAAACGTACAAGGTGGGTGCGATGCAATAAGGATGAGACGCGTGGCTGACGGGACAGCGGGGAAACTTCTTTCCTCGCTGACTAACGGACGTGCGGTTTATAGGAGCAGGGCTGTGGACACCATCAGATCGCAGGGTGGAGGATTGGATGACCCCGGCTTAATGCACATGTTTTGAGTGATGTGACAAGCAAGAGCAACAATAACAACATGCGGTTACATGAATATGGTCATATGGGTTTAAACTTCGGTGCTGAGGGGCTAGACCGAACATGGGCTTACATAGGGTTTTGGGAATAAATCAGAGATGAAGGGGTTTAAAAGAGAATAAAGGGGATGAAGGGGAGGATGAAATCAACTGCTGCGAATATTTTGAAAGCACAACCAGCACGACCGGACCTGTTCTTTTACCATCAAATATTAAAGCATGTAGCAGCGCTAACACTGGCTCCTTCTGGGGATGAGATCCTCCCTGTGAGGTCTCAAGAACTTGCAGATCAATGCCTTCATACAAAACCAGCTCAAAAACATTTGCCTAGTATTCCATTGGGCATGGAGTCTCACTAAACCTAAACCTAAACCACTGAAACAAAATATTTACAACCTTTAAGGCCAAAGACCTTATATGACATAAATTTTCAGAAAACACCCATTAACTGGGCCATCAAAAACTGCTTCTCCTCCCATACTTTCCAGTATGAAGGTGTTCTTCCTTTGAATCTGAGAAATGATGAAAGGCCTTGTCCAAAAAGCATCAAATTTCCCATGATTTCGTTTCTTTTCTTTTAATGCATCCCATTTCAGGAACAAGTCTCCAACTTGAAAATTGTCTCCATCTGGTGGATATTCCAACCCATCTCTATCGATATAATGGAGCGAATAGATGTAGATCGAGCTAGGGGAGCAAAGGTATCCTCATAATTAACTCCCTTTACCTGTGAGAACCCTCTCGCCACAAATCAAGCCTTGAAATTCTCAATGCCACCATCTGCAACATGCTTTATCTTGTAGAGCCATCTGGAAGTAACAACTGGTTTACCTTTAGGCCTTGACACTACCTCCCAAACGTCGTTCTTCATAATAGAAGAATACTCCTCCATCATGGCTTCTCTCCAGACCCGCTGGTTGGCTACCTCCTCATAACTAGAAGGATTAGAGTCAACAATGCTTGTTACCAATGCCATATAACTACAGAACCGCTCATGTGGTTTACTCTCTCTAACTTGTCTTTTTGGCCCAACAACTGATGTGGCCTTGTGCAAGGTATCTTGAAGCTACTTAGTCTACCTCTTCCCTAAGCATACTTCTTCCATCGAAGTGAAAGAATCATCATCATCATTAGAAGCCTGAAGTTCTGAAGGCCTGCCAACTGACCTCATGTCTGAATCTGTGCCTATAGATGCTAAAGTACCGTGCGAACTGTCCATTAGTGGAATACCATGTGAACTGCTCTGTGGACTGTCCTGCATGCTGCCCGAAGAACCACCCACCTGACTCTGAGAGCCACTGCTCACTGATGGACCTGACACTGCAATCCATGTACCTCTTGATCCCTGACCACTGGATCCCTGTGATTGACTCAACTGCTCCTGAGGGTTTGGTGACTCTAGATACTCTAACTCACGTGACCTCCTGAAATCTCTCTCCTCGAACTTCACATCCCGCCTGACAACCACTTTCCTCTGCGCAGGAATATAAATCTGATAAGTTTTCGAGGTCTCGCTATAACCCACAAAGATGCCCTTTTCTGCAGTGGGCTCTAGCTTGGTCCTATTCTCCTTGGGGACATAGGAATATGTGAGGTGCCCAAAGATATGAAAGTTCCCAACATCAGGCTTCTTCCCAGAAAAATCCTCCTTTGGAGTCACATTCCCCAATGCACGATGTGGACCCCTGTTTTGCAAGTACACAATAGTGTTGCAGACCTCTGCCCACAAAAATAAAGGTAACCCCTGATCATGAAGCATCACTTTGGCAGCCCCTACAATGGATATGTTCTTCCTCTCCACAACCCCATTCTGCTGGGGGTTGTAAGGAACTGTGAAATCCCTCCTAATGCCTGCCTTAACACAAAAATCAACAAAATCACCAAGGGTATACTCCCTGTTATCACTTAAAACCACAGTTCACCTATGTCCAAAGATTCATATAAAAATTTGTTTGAATCAATAGGTTTCTATGTGTGTCACTTTGAAATTAGAATTTCAAAGGGTATTGATGTGAGTCCTTGTAAAAAACCATTAGATGCCCTCCATCATTATTGTTTAAGGCATGTCTTGTCTTGTTTGCGTCATTGGTATTTTGCGCGGTTTCGCAGTGCAATCTGATTGGCTAATTTAGCTGCGCAATCATTTTTTCCACCTTTTCGTAGCGTATCATCTAGCAGCCATTTCGTAGTGCGGTTTGTCAATTCATAATTGTCTGTGCTATGAAATCGGGGATTCGGGGTTTTTTGCAGCGCATTTTCTTGAAATGTCAAATCTGGGGAGATGAGTCATTAGGTCCGTTCACATTTTGTCAGTTAATGTATTCTCCAGGTCATGATAGGTTATCATTCCGCCATCAGATTTAGGATCACGCACATGACAATTATTTTAAGAGATCTTATGAGGTATGGTAGTGTCATAATGTTTATTCATGGTGCGTTAACATGCCTGTTGTATGACGAGTGTTTGAAAAGCGCAAAGAAGCCCGAGTTTTCATTTAAAAGGGATCATTGCAAGTGAGCCTGCACTCTAAAGCCGAAGCTGTATTGTGAATTGTAGCAAGCGAGCCTGCACTCTAAAAGCCGAAGCTGTATTGTGAATTGTAGTTGCTGATCAGTTCTTTGTGTGAAGATATTCTGAGCAAGATGGAGAAAAGAGTACATCGATCCGGAAGGTGCCTAAGAACCGAGCCAGAGGGGCTTGATCTTACACTCAGAGATGAAGGTGTAGCACGAGCTTTTAAAAATGCTGGTTGCTGGAGGTTTTGCGAAAAGTTGAAGGGAGGACATACAGAGGTAACGAAAGCTTTTGCACTAAATTTTACTGGTTTGAATTCTAAGGTGTCAATGCTAGAGTTCCCTGTGTCTCCACAAGCCATTTCTGCTGTCACTGAAATTCCGAGAGGTGGACAAGAGTGGTTCAAGAATTTCAAGTTTGACATGACTCCCTGTAAGGAATTTCTGAAGGATCAATATGTAAATGAGGACCTCACCAGAGCTATGCCAAGGAATTATATAAAAGAACATTATGCTCTGCTCCTTACAGGCATCCAGAAGTACCTCACATGTGAGGGAAGGTACACCAAAGTTTATTCTTATCATTTCAAGCTCTTGTTACATTTCACAGGTAAAGCATCAATAGACCTCCCTTTCTACTTATTCAGAAGCCTTAGTAAAATGTGCGACAAAGTTTAGTTAAAGAAAGATGATAGTGAAACTTCCCTATTCCACCATGGTTTAATAAAGTTACTGGCGTTAGATAGTTTGCAAAAAATTGGTAGAGATTGGGACTCTTTTATTTTTATGGCCGGTTTCCAAAGCAAGACAGGTCTCACTCCATTGCCAGATAGGGAAAAAGAAAGAAGATTTGAAGAACCTACCTTGGCTGAGCTCAGGAAGGAGGTAAAAGACCAAAAGAAGTCCAAAACTAAGCCAAGGAAATCAGAGAAGTCTGTGGTCATAAAAGAGATACCTAAACCATCAGCAAAAGAGACACCCAAGTCATCAAAGGAGAAAATCAAACACCAGAAAGATGCATCAGGGCCAAGTGGAATTGAACAAGTAACAAGAATCAGAACCAGAAGTCAGCTAAGCAGAGAAAAAGGAAAATCAATAGCAGAGGAAGAAAGCCCTATGTCAAAGGCTAGTCTAAAGGATTTGCTGGAGGCAATTGATTTCGAACAAGCCACATCAGTGCAGGTTGAGTCAATGCCTATTGAACTAACCCAGTCATCACCTGATAGCACCAAAAAATCAAAAGCCTCAAAAAGGCTAAGGTTTGAAGAGTCTGGTAAGGAATTTATGGTCAAACCCCGAAGGCCAATCACCAGGAGACAAATCCAAGCAGCGGAGCAAGTCCACAAAGATGAGGTAGCGGTCAAGATAACTGCAACAAAGGAAATTAGACAACTGCCCAAAGCAGAAAAGGCAGAAGAAATCAAAAGAAAAATATACACCAGAGGACAAGCCAAAGAAATGGAAAAGCAGATAGCTCAGGCAGAAAAAGCAAAGGAGGTCAAAAAGAAAGATATGAAGAAAAAAGTTCCCATTGTCAAGGAAACTAAAACCTCATCTTCCAAGGAGAAATGGGAGGCAGCTGAGGAAGAAATGGCTAATTTAGAGAAAACTGTATCAGAAATTGCAGCCATGGAAAACGAACTTGCAAAACTAAAAGCTCAGTTAGGCAAGTTAGCTGCCAAATAAAAAATTGTGAATTTTTAAGGTCAGATATTGCTCCAAGTTTTTGTTTTATTTTTCTTAAGTTCATTGGTTTTTGAGGCATGTATAAAAGGAAGACAAATTAGGAATTTTGGAGCCAAAAGCGAAGCTGTAACAGTCTCAAAATAATTGGTAAATTCATTAAAGACTGTAATTTTGGAAAGGAACAGCAGTTTCGTAGCGCGCTACGAAACTGCTGTAGGTGACTGTTTTTATAGAAAAAATGAAATTGATACTGAGGTCAACAAATTTTGTAAGGGAAGGCTTCGAGGATAGGAAAGAGATCATAAAAGGCTGCCAAAACATTCAAAGAATGACAGATGTAAGCATTAGAGCAAAAAGGTAGAACATTTTGGTTTTTTGCTAAAGTCTTCCTAAAGCTACTTTATGACCGTAATATTAGGGTTCTGTTAGGGTTACCAAAATTTTGGGTTGAACACATGTCCAGTTCACAACGCATCCAGATCCTTAGGCATATGGTGTTATGCATGGTCATCAAAGATATTAAACAGCTTCAAGCACGTTCTTTTGAAAATAAAGATGGATGGAAAGCAGGGGCCGTGAAAACAGAGTATATATCTTCACCAAATGTTGAGTCATCAGCACAGTTGGAATCCAAGGTAGCTCGTTCAGTGAATGCCTCTCAAATGCATTTAAGCCACTACAGGAATAGTACAAGTGTCGAAGATCAAGAGGGAATCATGCACACAAGGAGATATAATTAGAGTTTGAATAGGAATAGGACTCTATGTATTGAAAGCACAATACCTTTGTATTTAATAAGTTAGTTTAAATATAGATAAGGTAATTAATGATAGGTTTTTGAGCTCCCCTCATGCTGGAGGAGGAGACTCAAGGTAGTCTAGTTTTGTTTCCTATATATGGGAAAAACTCTGATGTAAAAAGGGTTGGAGATTTTTATCAAAAAGAAAAAACAGAGTTTTCATATTGGCTTATGTAAAGTGTTTTGATAGTAATAGAAAGTACACTGTTTCTTCCCAAGATTCATCTTGTGTTTCAAACATTCAGAATATATGTGGTTTGGTTTTGTTCATCTTGTTTTACAGTTCACTAAACATGCAATCACTCTGAATTCACATAAGTGCTCAGACTTCCTGTGTATGTTTTTTTGAGTTGAGGTTCTTCTTGGTAGATGTTTTGAACATTGAGACATTATATGCCTTGGTTTCCATGATTGAGTAGCTACTTGTTTACTGTAGGAATGTATGACTCCATGAGCCCAATGGGAGAAGCCTTATTTTTGTTGTTCCAACCAGCATGAATTTCATATACTAATTAAAGAGTTAGCCATCTTTCTTGTCCTTTAAAGCATATCAAAAATCTGTGAGAGAGCCCTCTCTGACTAAGGAGGCTAAATCTTAGTCTAAAGCTTGGTCTGAAACAGTTTTATGAGATCTTATTAAGTAGCAGCCCTTAGTACATGATTTTATGATAACATTTTGGTGCGTCTGCCGGGAGTCTGATGATTACTCATTCCCGAAATTATGAGGTTGAATTAGAGCTTTGAACTCTTGAAACCGCTTGAATACCTCACTCTTGGTCTTTAAGAAATAAATTTGGGTCTTCCTGGAGTGGTCATCAATGAATAAAACATAATACTCATAGCCACTCAAGGATACATGAGACATCCAACCACTCACATTGGTATGAATCAAGTCAAGGATCCCGGTCGCTCTGCTGTCACTGATGGGAAAAGGGGATCTGACAAACTTCCCCATAACACATCCTCTACATACATCAAGGTAATCAGAACTAAACTCTGGCACATAAGTGGTGGTCTCCCACAATGCTCAAGGCCCCATGATACATGTGCCCCATCTTGCGGTGCCGAATCTCACACAACTATGAACTGCTAGATTTGTTGTCGGTCTTGTCTCGTGTGCTGCTACTCAATGCCATCAGGGATTGGAATGAAAACTTGCACACCTTGGCATGGCTCACGCCAATCACTCTAGTTGAAAAAGATGGAGTTCCCCTAGGATATATAAGAACCTACCCTCTCCTAAACAACACATGATACCCTCTGTCCTCAAGTGCCGGGACATATATCAGGTTCTTCTTCATTCCAGGCACATATAGAACATCTGACACTTTCAAGTGAGGTTTGGGTCCCCTATCAAATGTCAATGTCCCCACACTGACTACTCTAACAATGCTGTCATCACCAAGTACTACCTCCATTTCAGTATCATCCTCTGAAAGCTCTAAGAAGTACTCTTTGACCCCTGTCATGTGGCGGGAAGCAACATTGTCAACATATCAAATGCTAGAAGATGCTCTGCTAATAGCGAGGAGTGCACACTCCCTCTGAACCTGTATGACAGGTGATCCTGCACTAGTGGCCTCACAAGCTATGAACCCAAACTCTTGATCAAAGCTCTTTATCTCTACAGAAGCTGCCATGGGTTTGTCTTTCCCTTTCTTGTTCTTCTTCTCAAGACACACAACAACATAGTGTCCCAACTTGTGACAATTCCCACATTTGACTTTGGAATAGTCCTTCTCCTTGTTCTGCTGCTTGCCTTTACTTTTGCCTTTGCCTCCATTATTGGAAGCTTTCTTTTTTGCTCTGCCTTTCTTGCATCTTGCTAACAATGTCACACTTTCATCCTCCTCTACTTGTTTGGCTACCCAAAGATGGTTCTTTCTGATCTCATTCTAAATGCAATCATCCCACAACCTCTCCCAATCAGTAAGGTTTTCTCATGGAACAATGCCGTCCACAAAATTCTTCCAAGTCTTGGGAAGACCATTCAAAGAAATCTTGACCAACTCAGTGGGTGCAATGATATCACCTACGATTGCCAACTCATCTCTCACTAAAGTGATCTTTGTGAGGTATGCTGTAGCACTGTTAGGCTTAGCCATTTTAATGGCCTTCAGTTTTTCCTTTAGGACCATTTTTCTGTTCTCATTGAGTTGTGATAAACACTGGTCAAGGCTATCCACATATCATGTGCATAAGTCTTTCTTCTCACATGAGGAATGACATGATCTTTGATTCCTTCCAGAATCAATATTTTTACCTTAGTATTATTTTTGTTAGACTCTGCCAACTGTACAGGGTCAGCGGGTACTACTATTGGGTTTTGTGTGGCATTTACCACAATGCCCCAGACTTCTGCTTCCTCAAAGGTGCTCTAGATTCTCTCCTTCCATGCACTGTAGTTGTTCTGCCCATCCAACTTGCCTTCCACTCTCAAAGCCAAAGATATGTTTCACTGTCCTACCAAACTAAAATTTTCAAATTTGTTGTAAAGGTTTTTATTTTCTGTGTAAAAATAAGCTTCATGTAATTTTCACTTTGTTGTCCCAAACTGCACTTTTCAATGAACCACTCTCTGATACCATGAAGAAATTTCAACCCCCACTTTGGTTATCAATTTTCCTTATCACTCCATGCATTCAGTGTTAAATCAAAGCACGATAAAAATGCTAAAATCTGGAAATGCCAATATTTTTTGAAAACACAAATTTAGAGATTTCACAACTACTGATATTACAGAAATAAAACACAACAAAATTATGACACCCACACACAGAAAATGACACAATGATTTTTGGTTAATGTGACCTTGGAAAAACCCCCTACAACTCTTGGGGAAAACTAGTTTGAGAGCTCTTCTTTATTTCTGAAAATGCTTTTATAAAGAAATTGAAATACACAGTAAAAATTCCAGCAACCACAAATTACAACTTATCTCGATTTCCGTGCTCGAAATCCAACTCGAAAATTATGCCAATCAGCGAACAACCAAAACATAAATTTTCCAGCAATAAAACAACATTAAATGCTATACAACCTGCCTTGAAATCCATGTTCATAATCTGTTGTATGGATTGTATGGGTCGTACGGATTTCAACATTATAACTGCCTCTAAAATTGTACCCAAATCTACCTCGAAATTTGTGCCCTTGTTGTTGTTCCTCTTCCTTTCTCCTGTTGTACAATTTTTCCTTAGGATGCGTGCCAATAAATGTTGTTGCCTAGATTTGTTGAAATATTTTCTTGCTGCTCTCCTTCACTTCCTCACTGCTCAAAAAGTTTCTCCTTGCTCTCTTTTCTCTTTATCTCAAATGCTCATGAAATAATGAATTGATCTTTCTCTCTTCTCTTCTCCTTTTACTCTCTAAATGAATTTTTGGGTTACCCTAAGATCTAATAACTAAGATTCATTTAGATCTAGGGATGAGAATAAATGTGTATTTAACTCTCACTTTCTATTTTTTAACTCACCCACTTAGATAAAGACCCACTTAGCGTTTTATTTCCACAGTCACTTTTTCACTTTCTAATTCTTCATTGATTTTAATAAAGTCACTTTTAAATTAGAATGTAACTTTACCACTTATAAAGTCACTTTTAAAACATAATGTAACTTACCACTTATAAAGTCACTTTTAAATTAAATTGACTTTACCACTTATAAATTCACTTTAGGAGAAAAGTACAAATAAATTTGGACACTTTTCCCTAGGCCAAAGATCAAAGCCTTAGGGAACCATTTGTCCTCTGGTACCCAAATTTTAACACACATAATATTTGTCATTTTTCGGCCTTTAGCAATGGCTTGAAATAATTTTGTATTTTCATCACCACTTTTTAACGAGATGGCTTTGCTTTTCAAACACCATTCCTCCTCTTTAGTTGCAAGAAGGTATGTTTTCAAGGTTCTAGTTGGGTAATTTAATTGTTGGTTAAATTATTTAACATTAAATTATCAATCCATGGTTTGTATTATTGTGAAGTACACTTGCACAATATATACTAGGAAATTAACTCAATCAAAAAAGAAATTAATCAATGAAAATGATTGTGAGGGTAAAATGAAACCTACACATGAAAAGATCTAAATGAGCACACACAAATGTTCTTTCTTAGAGACTATATCTAGTAAAGCATCAAATTTAGAACTTGAAAAGTAACGCACCTCATTGAATTGAAACACCAATGCTATTCTAATTATACACTATAAAAGCTTTTAAAATTCTATTCTATTGAACATAAGATTAAAACCTATTCTATTGGTCTTTGGAAATAAATTTAGTTTATCGAGCTTTGAAAATAAACCTGATCTATTGGACTTGAAAACAATTCTAATCTAATGGACTTGAAAGCTAGTGTAATATGTTAGACTAGAAAGTAAATCTAATATATAAAAATCCAATTAATCTAGAAAACAATTGAAGACTTTGTTCTAGGAAAGAAATTAAACTTTATTCTTAAATGAGAAGTAAATAGCTGAAATTAAAGTGCATAAATCCTATAGAGATTATTGATATGTGTATACCAAATTAGAGCCAACCATAACTATCAATATCCATTTTCAATGTTTTTCTCAAGTGCTTGACCTGTGGAAGATAAAAGAAACAAATGAGTAAAAACAAGATAAGATATAAACTAGGAAAAAGCATTCAAATTTGAGTGAGCCAAAGTATTAATCTAAGAGCATGAAAATAGAGCATTAAGAAATTGAATGAAATAAATTATACTATTTATCTCGCACTTTTATGGGGGGGCATCCTGAGAGGTACAAGGATGTGGAAACTTCAGGTGATGAAATTAAAATCACCAACAAAGATTACAACAATGCCATAACAGAGATCTTATTATTGAAGTGTATAAAACAGAGTTTCAGATACAATAAATTTGCCTATGGAATTCAACTTCTAGACTATTATTGGTTTCCAGATGAAGCACATATATAGAGTTTTAGATTTAACAATTTCGAGAGTTTGTTTCCTAATAACTAGAATATACATTGACATCTCAACTTGTTAATTAAAATAGGAATATTCCTTCTCATGATTCACTATCGGAGAAGTGAATTGTGAGAGACACATTATCAACTTCTATATTTAAATCATCATCCTTGAACCCCGCTCGCTTGATGAATCTCACACGCTTGATATATTGATTGCTACAGGTGCACCACAACTGCTTTGACCAAAGGTTTGACTTAAGTGATGTGTTGAGTCTATGCACTTCCATTTGTGGCTAACAGGTGGATCACCATCTCGACAACATTTGGAATCCTTCCATATACTTGAGGCAATTCTTAACACATGAGAACCTATAGGACCTTCGATTCAACTGTAGAATTTTAAGAGTAGATGCATAGTATGCACAAATCGGTAGCTTATGTAATCATACCAATTTTATAAAGAAAAATGTATAGAATTGAGATGATAATGGAAATTTACCTTATTGATGTATTTGCGTGGACCAAATGACTCTTAACTCATAAAAGAGGTGTAATGAGATGGGAATATGTGACAAAATAGGTTAAATGAAAGATAAAATTTTCAAAAAGAAGACAATTTTGGAGGCTAAACATTCCCCATGCTTAAGGTTTTGTAAGTCCTCATTTACTTGTGGTTGAAAAAAATCCAAAATTCCAATGATGTTCCTCAGAGGACTGCTTCCAAATCCTGAACCAAAACATCCAAATTTGATTGAACTCCTTTGATTTTCACATTCATTGACCATTTTGGTTGTAATCCCTTGGTGTTTTGTTGGAGCATCTTGTTGTTCTTAAGATTTTGATTCTTTTTATACTAGTAACACATGCGTAGAAGCATTGTCTCATTTTGTGCTTTGATCAATTTATTTTCATATTTTATATGATTATTTAATAACTCAAGATCATAAATCTCTTGTTTAAGTGTTTTAATATCTTCTTGTTCCTTAGGAGAAGGAATGCTTATTTCTAGTTCACATTCATCATAGACTGGAATATCATCATGTAAAATATTATCATGTAATTTTGGCTCAAGAGGAGTTTTTACCTTTTCCTATTGTGCTCCTTTCTCCAATGACTCAAAATAATGATATGGTTATTGCTGAACAAAATCTACTTCTGCAGTTTTTCTTGTAGAAGATATTGGTGGCACTTTTGTCTCCATTTCATCAATCTGTATGGTTTTAGGTGGATTCTGGCTTACTTTTCTAGTCATGCTTCTTGTAAACCTTCTACTCTTCCTTTCTTGTTGTGCATGCTCTACTGTTTCTTGGTCATTGTTCCTTTTAATACTACGCTTCTGAGGTTTGCTTATGTTCTTCGACTGGATTTATTTCTTCTAATATCCTCTGGTTCGTCCTTCTTCTCTGATTGATTTCCTTTTTTTTTTTTTTTTCTTTCTTGGGTCCACCCCTAGAGGATTTTTCTTGTTTTTCTAGCTCTTTGAGTGTGATATCCTCCTCCATGTCTTAAATTTTATGAACTTCTGTCTTTGCTGCATTGTTAGTGACCAAATTCTCATTTCCTTTAACTACTTGCTCAGGGTTAGGGTTTGAGGGAACCTTTCTTCAACTTCTTCTAGTCTTCTTTATTTTTTCCTCATCTGAACTTTCAATGAAATGATTTCGCACCGAGAAGTCCTCCCAATTATCACCTTTAGTTCTTAATTTTGTCTTGACCAGTATCTTGATTAAACCATGACAATACAATACTCTGTCTATATTTATTGAATCTCACTGAATGTTAAATGCCATTTTCTTTTAAATCCACGAGATAATATGGTAAATTGAAATCTTTCCCTTTGATGAAATCCATTAGTAATTGAGAGTGATAAAAGAGAAGGGTTCTATATCTTCCTTCACCAATGATGAGTTTTTGTACGACAAACAACAAATTGTGCCATTTTGATTTCAATGTAAAAACACAAATACCTTTTTTGAATGATCAGATATCCATACCTGGGTTATGTAAGAAGGATCCAATTATCATCCTTTAATCTCTAATTTTTGAACCAACTGTCACCATTTCTAGGGAGTTCTGTTGCTTTAGTGATAAATAACTCGATCAATTTTAATTTGATGTTCCCAATCTCCTCTTCAACCCTAAGAAATACTTGTGCAAATGCTCTGGTTAATTTTTCTTCATGGCCATCAATGATTTGTAAACTTCCATGTATATTTGATTGGACAATTCGTTACAATAGATCTGATAATATTATATTAAAAATTCTAAATTTCTACACTATTTCATTTTTATTAAACCTCTAGATTTGTAAATTTAACTGTAATTAGTAAATGCATGCGAATGATAATTATTCCCAAAAGTAGAGAATGAAAAAATAATATCATACACAGATAAGACACATGATATGCTCTGGGAAACCCTTTTGGAAGAAAATCCAACTGGAAGATGAGGTTGCTTTGCTCTTTTTCTTTGTCTGAAATATAACGCTGCATTTACAAAGAAGTATTCCCTATGGTTCGTAGGTTGCTACAGTGCACATATCCTCTTTGTGTGCTCTACCTTCTATCTCTCTTGGCTATCTTTTCTCAGTTATGGAACAAAATAATCTCAAAATAATGGAATTCCTCTTCTTCCTAGTGACCCAATTATAACACAACTCGATAGCCTACTAGTGGTTAAGTTTGACTATATCAACTCTTACCTAGAGTTACAATATAGAATCTTCTAGAGCCTTTTACATCAAAAACATGTGGCTAGCCCATTTTCCATGATTAATGGGAGCTGACGTGACATCCTCTTGAACCATGGTGGTGAAAATAGGGAGGTCAACTTCTAAGTGACATAACTTTTGCATACAAACTCCGATTGACGTGCTTCTTGTGTCATTGGAAATATCTGTGCAGAATAACATAAAAACGTCCCACGCTAAAGCCACAAAGTTTTACCCCCAAATAACGTCGTTTTATGCCTCAAAACACTCCCATAAGGTTTTTGACCACATTTTGCCAAACTGGGCCCCGATGATAAAAATGGTCCGATTAGCTTATTCCTCCACTTTTTCCACTCCGAATGCATCGAGATGGATGACAAACAATATACTGATTCAATCTAGACCAATTAAACTTCTCAAAGAACCTTAACCATTCCACTTTCTATAATTTCTCTCTGACTTTAGGGTAGACACTTAAGAAATTTCCAACCACAGGCTCATGGTAGATGATGACTCCCATTGATGTAGAGGAAGTCTTGCTCCTAAATCACCTTTTTGACAGTACATCAATGGAAAAAATGGACGATGAGATGGATAAAATTCAGTAAGAGATTTTGAATTAAATGGAAGTGAAAGACTTTTGGTGGTAGTATTATAATAGGAATCTCCATTTTTGAATCATAAATTCCCATGAACCATTTGGATACGATCCTTTGATATAGACATAAGGCTTGGAGTTTTGAATTTTTCGAATAGGATATGGATATTTCTCAGATATGATGGAACAAAATGATAGGGAGTGAGTTATAATATATGTTATCATTGAACTATATGAGAGCCTTTTAAACTTTATAATTAGTCCATCAACTCAAATATCTATAGTTTCTACTTTAATAAAATTGATTGACTATTCATATAATGGCCTTGTTTCATACATCACTATTGTGATTTATTTTTTCTTTGTTTATAAGTCCAAAATAAATTTTTAATGAATCAACTATGGAATGTTATAGTGGCTACGAAATGTTGACAATCTTCAAAATTTTGCTTCAATTCTTTAGAATACTTGCTGCTTGAGGCTGATGATGCTAATAAATGTTGATGAGTTCTCTTTTTAAAAGAGAAACAAATTATTCAAACCAATTAGTTTGAACTAAAAATTTATTTTGCAAAGAAGAAAGGGAAAAGAGAATTGGGGAAAATGAAGGGAAAAAGGAAAATCCAAGTTGCCAAAAGGATATGGTTTTCAACTAGTATTTTTCTACATTGTGTGTGCCAACAATGTTGGTTTTCATAAAAATCATATATATAATATATAATATTATTATAAATATATATATATTATATGTATTATATATTTAAATAATTTGCATTCCATGAATATTTACACTTGAAATTTTGAGTAAACTTATAGGAGATAACCCAAATACAATTAAAAAAATAATATTATTTTTTTTCCCTCAAATTCTAACCTCTTGTTTTATTATTTAACTACTTTTTTATTTTTTTTCTTGACGCAATTTTTGGGCTGAAATTCCTCTAATTATATAATATAGTTAATATATATATAATATATAATAATTTTTTTTAAAGAAAAAATACATATTTTTGGTGGTAGAATAAGGTCTCTTATATATTTATTATATATATTATTATATATTTATATATATATATATATATTTTTTTTTTTTTTTTAAAAAAATTACATATGTTTTTGGTGGTGAAGAATAAGGATCTAAATTAGAGGAATTTCAGCCTAAAGTGGCCTCAAGAAACTAATAAAATAGTAGTTAAAATAATAAAACAAGAGTTTAATTTTGAGGGAAAAAATAAAACTAATTAAAAAAAAAAAAAAGTTGTATTTTTGGGTTATCTCCTTATAAGTTTACTCAAATTTCAAGTGTAGATATTCATTGGATGCAAAATTATATTCCACATCCAATGAGTACCAATTATACATATTTTTAAGAAGACCTACATTGATAAAAATTGAAGATACATTAAAAAACGTGTTCAACATATTTTTTGTTTTGTTTTAACGTGTCTTCAATTTTTATAAATTTGGGTCTTCTCAAAAGTATGCATACTAGGTACTTGTTGGACGCAGAATTTAATTCTGCATCCAACGAGTGTTTACACCTGAAATTTGAGTAAATCTATAAGGAGATGAGCAAAAAATACAATTAAAAAGGGTAGTTTTTCTTCTTTCGCCTCTAAAATATCTACATGTACGTCTTTTGGAATTTAAAGGATTTTGATTGGTTTACATATTATGACATAAAAATTACGTGAAAATTTCATGGAAGCTTTTAGGTTGAAATTTCATGTAATGTTTCCCTACCAATTTCAAATTAGAACTTTCTTGTAGAATTTGAATAATTTCTTCTCTTGTTAAGGGCATATGATATAGCTTTAGTCCACATCTATTAACAAGAAAAGTGATCACTTCATCAATGGTCTTACTTCTAATCGCTCCATTGTCAAAAACAATTTCTATCTCATAGGTTCCTAACTAATATGCTGAAATTTCCCTTGAAGATATTTAAACTTGGAATCAAACAGAAGGGCCCAATCACCTAGCTTGAAATTTTTTACTTTGATGAATTTATCATGCCATATTGTCCTCTGCCGTTGGATTATGTTTGTTTTTTGTATGCCACCGTGTCAAATCTCATCCAATTCATTCAATTGTGCCAATCTTTGCTTTTGGACTTCAGAGAGTTCTAGCTCCAATTTTGTTGTTAGCTTGTAAGGATCCACTTGGAATTCAATCCATATGGTTTGGTATGCCCATAGTGCTCTCAAAAGTCTATCTTCCCAGTCTCTTCTATGTAAATGTACAATCTTGGTCAGTATGACTTCACGAACTTTGTTTGTGGATTCCACTTTTCCATTAGCTTGTGGATGACATGGAGTTTATTTACGATGTGATCTTGTATTGCTCCATAATATTCTACACTAGCTTGGATGTAAATTGTGCATCTTGATCCGTTACAATTTCTCTTGGTACACCAAAATGAGTGAAAATATCCTAAAAAAGAAATGTAAAATTGACATTTTCAGTAGTAAAATTTAGTGGTTTAGCCTCTACCCTTTTGGTAACATAATCAATGCAAGCAAGTATATGCATCTTTTGCATGGATGGAGGATTAATGGGTCCAATAAAATCTGAGAGCCCATTTTTCAAAAGGCTTTATTAGTACCTATGGTTGTAGAGGCATTTCATTTGACTGAATAGGTCTCCCCATTCTCTAACAACTATCACATTTTTGACATATTCTTTGGCATCCTTGAAAAGGGAAAGCTAATAATATCCCAAAAGAAGTACTTTATATGCAGTTCATCTGTCAGGAAAATGTCCTCCACACGGTTCATCATGACATGCTTTAATTATGTCAGGTACTTTATCTTCTCAAACACATCTTCTAATGAGCAGATTGTTGAAAATAGCAACAAGAAATGTTAAAAATAGAACTGCTAAAAATAACACTGCTATAAATAATAGTTCGAATACCAATGTTGGACATAGCAACAAGGAATGAAAAATGGAGGTGCAAAAAATAACGTTTCTATAAATAGTATTTCAAGATAGATTCCAATTTTAGTTAATCCCTGAAATAAAATTGAGAAGTAAAATTCGAATTTGATCTTAGCAGTTGTTTGTAAAATAATTAATTAATTCATCTTGAGTTAATTAGTTGGAGAAAATCAAACATGAAGTCTATGTGAAGACATGCAATAATTTCTCCATTGCTTGAGGAATCTATCCCTTAGTTAAAGAGATAAGAATGAGTTGTAATTAGTTAGCTCAGTTAACTGAGTTAAGTCCAGTTAGATTAGTTCCAACAGTTTGTGGAATTAATTGTGAGTTTAGTTAGTTAATGCATGCATGCATGTAACTACTGCACTTCATATAACTGAATATTCTCTCATAAATACCTCATGCATGTCAGTTCAGTCAGAGACCCAGTTGAGATTAGAGGAAGGGACAATGTACTATTAGTTGGAGGATTTTTCCTATAAAGGAAACTCATCCATGTAGAAAGAATTATCTCCTTCAGGTTTGTGCAGTTATTTCAGAGGTCAAAGCAGTGTGTGAGGGATTATTACACACAGGTGGCAGCTTGAGGACCCAGGAGAAACTATGCAAGGAAATAGGATGCTTGGAGGGTAGAGGAGAAGGTTTGTGAGAAGCCTTTGGCTGTCTATGAGAAATAGTTTGATTGCTGAGAGAGCATGATAGCTTCAGAGCTGATTCTTTTTGTAACTTGAACATATTTTCCACTTGTATGATAATATAGAGATTGTGGTTTTAGGCTGAGGATTTCCCAGGTTATTTCTTCTGTGGTATGTATGATTGATTTCTCATTCTCAGTTATATATGTTCTCATTGATCTTACTCATGTACGATTAATCTTCTACAAAGTTTGTTGTAGAAGAAGATCTTGTATTTTGCTTTAGTACATTGCATAATCTGTTGATCTACAATGGGAATTTCTACACAGAGCAGGTCCTATTCAATACAATTATCCTTTTATCCAAGAATAAGGTATACTGAATTTGATAATTTTTTGTCTTTCTCTAGTTGATAGCTAAAGAGGAAATTTACATGTAGCCAAATAATTAACATCTGTAAACCAAATATTTTTAGTAGATACTGCAAAAATATATTCATCATGAAAATTATTTATTACAAGAGTATCATTATTATCATTTTGCATCCTAGAAAGGAAATCAATCACTCTGTTTTCTTTTCCTAGCCTATCTAAATTGGTAATATTGAATCCCTATAACAATAAAATCCATTTAGTAATTGGTTTATTCATAAGGTATTTAATAACATAATGATCTATATTGTTAGGTCCCTATAATACTAGTGATTGCCCCATTTCTATTGTAGTTGTATCCCTTATTAATATTGTTGTGCCCCTATTGTCCCCATATTTTTATTACTGTGCCCC
>APFE031422323.1:97200-124059 GCA_000404065.3 Pinus taeda | reverse complement strand
TATTATTATTGTTAGGTCGGCTGGGTTATATTGTGGCTCTTTAGACTCCTATATATAGAAAGGAGGTTTTGTCATTTGAATCATCCAAGAATTGTTCATCTGTGTAATGTAAAGGAGGTTTCCCCCTCGAAGAGGCTAAATTCTAAGGTGTTGATCTCTCTATTCTATCTTTTTGTGAGCTGGTTTCATAACATATATGAATAAAAGTCTCATACCTAGTGGTGTAATGTGTAAATTTATTAATGGCATGAATAAATACTAAAAACTGTTTTTCTGTTATTGTATAATTTAACTCTCTAGGAGTCAAATTTTTACTTGTATAATATATAGCATAAGGAGTTAAGTATTTTTGTCCCAATATAACTCCTAAGGTTGTATTTGAAGCATAAATAGAAATATGGAATGCGAGGGACCAATTTGATCCTCTTAAAATTGGTGCTTCAGAAATCCTTTGTTTTAACATTCAAAATTTTTTTGACAGTGGGAATTCTAATAAAATTCACAATCTTTAGTGAGTAATTTAAAAAGTGGTGAAGTAATATTTGTGAAGTTTTATATAAACTTTCTATAGTAACCTCTGAATCCAAGAAAACTTCAAACATATCTTTGACATGTAGGTACTGAAATTTTGGAAATAATTTCAACCTTTAATGAACCCACTTTGATTCCAACACTTGAAATATGATGACCCAAAACAATTCCTTCATTAAACATCATAAAAAATTTGTCATTACTTAATGAAATATTAACTTACTTACATCTAATAAGAACATTTTCTAATTTTTTCATAGCTTTTTCAATTTTTTTCCCATAAATAGTAAATTCATCCAGATATACTTCTACACAGTGATGGATCAAATCAGAGAAGATACTTAATACTCCTCTTTGAAATGTAGCAAGTGCATTACATAAACCAAAAGAAGGTACCCTATATGCATACATACACCTTCGACATGTAAAATTTATCTTATCTTGATCTTCAGCTGCAAGTTGAATATGATTGTATCCACGTAAATAATAAAGAAAATATAAACAGTTCTTCCCTGATAATGTATTTAATACTTTATCAATAAAAGGTAATGGAAAAAAATATTTTAGAGTTGATTTGTTTAATTCTCAATAATCTATGCATACTCTACTTTTCATTTTTCTTAGGCACAATATCGAAGGGTGAAACCCATTGGTTATTGTTGGAAATACTTTGGGCGGGGGGGGGGAATGAATCAATGTTTCTTTTTCAACTATTGTTTTACTAGTTAAAACATTTATATTCAGAACACAAGATGAACAAAAAGTATACGTTCTTTTATTAATATAATCTTTGCCATAAAATAGATGCAATATATAGATGGTTGCAATCAGTTGCCAAGAACCAACTTGGACTTTTGTGAGGCTCCAACCTCTAGAGCTTCAACTTTGTTTCACTTGGGCTAAAATCTTGGACTTAGGAGCACCAACTCCCAAGGACTTCAATCCTTCTAGTTCCTGAGACACCAGTCCCAAGGACACAAATCCTTCCTACTTCTGAGGCACCAATCCCAAGGACTCCAATCCTTCTTACTTCTAAGGCATCAACCCCAAGGACTCCAATCCTTCTTACTTCTAAGGCACCAACCCCAAGGGTTCTGACCCAATCTTGTCAAGGCATGTTTGATAGTAATGTTCTACTCTTAGAACTCTTCTTTAATGAGTTTTGTCTGTTTACAACTTCACTGTAGTCTCCATGCTATAGCGTCAATGACAACCAATCTTCTTATGAAGGAGTCTTTACAAATTTTCACACTATCCACACAAAGTCTCTAATAGCCTTCATGACCTCTGATAATGTCCCCCACAGCTTTAGTGAGTATACTATTAGTTGCACTAAGCTCTACATAAGAACCAACTTTTTGTTCAAGCATCTGTTCTTATTGTCACAGTAAATGCTTCAGCATGACTGCTTCTTTGCTGACTACTTCTTCCTTCAAACAATGTCGGATAAAACTTTATTTATTACATCCAAGAATTATTCTACAGACTGCATTGTGTACCTAATTAATTCTTTCACAGGGTAACACGATCAGCAGAGAAGCTCACCGTTCGAATGCCTCCTGTCCTATTGGTCCTTCAGCCCTTTTCTGTTCTGCTGGACCCTATAGCTGGCTCTGTTTCCTCCAGCTTTTTCAATAACACTTCCACTTTCCTTATTCTCTATTTCTGTATCTTCTTGATGCTTTTGACTGTCGGTTTCCTCTTTCCTCCTCGGTTGCTATAGTTTCCTCTTCCTCGCTTGATCCTTCGACTTCCCTCCTCGGTTGTTGTAGTTTCCTCTACCTATTTGGATTAGCCAATGCTTCAAAGACACGTTAATATAGAAGAGAAGGCCGGATTACAAAGGAAATGATGTTTATTAAACCATATCAGAGAGGTCCCTTTTTTTTTCTTTAATAACGTTCATACACAAGACTTTACTGTTTAACAGAGAGACGGTACCAATCAGGAAGGCCCCACATGCCATGTCGCCATCGCAATCGCAATTGCCATCATTCAGGCCTCCTGAACTATCGGGAGCATTTTTTATGCATTTTGGCCTTCAAACCCCGCACAATACAATTATTTGAAATACACAGGAATATATGGAAAAAGATGACTGAGATGCTTAAGGGTAGACTTCAAAATCATTACACCCACATCTATAATTGCATCAAGTTTGTTGTGGAATCGCAATCAACAGTCGCGGCTTCAATAGGTCCTTTTTGATGGCCGATGGCCAATTCTCCTATGGATGCAATATGATATTAAGCCAAACTGTAATGTTGCATTGGGTCAACAACATATATCGCAATCGGCGATTTCAGGGGTGACACCCCTTTATATATTGCTTCTGATGGGTGGATGTGATATAATATTAAACCATTGCATAGTGTTGCAGTGGGTTTGCAACATATCACAATTATATATGATATATATATATATATATATATTATATATATATTATATATATATATATATATATATATATATATATTATATATATATATATATATATTATATTATATATTGTATGTTTTAACGTGGCATGACTTAAAGCCTGAATATATGAAATACACTTAAAAACCATGCTTCGACACACTTAGCGAACTTCACCTATTTATACACCCGGACATATATGTCTCGTCAGGTCTGCATATATATATCGCCGTCGGGGGTTTTGTGTAGTGGCTCATTGTGGAACCTGCCGATTATGATATCGCTGATATATACATATACTCCATCTCTATGCTCTGATATATGTATATTTGTTGCCTCCGATAGTGTATTCCGATATATACCCTATTTTTGCCTTCGATAGTGTATATTGCATATATGTATATGTTTTCTGCCTTTGATAATTTATATTGCATATATATATATATATATATATATATATATATATATATATATATATATGTTTTCCGCCTCTTGGCATCAGTGGCATATATTACCCCCGATAGTTCCTCTTTGGCATCTATTGCTCCTGATAGTCCTTCTTTGGCATACATTGCTCTCGATACTCCCCATATGCCTCCGATAGCTCTATTTTGCTTCTCTGATAGCTCTGTTTTTCCTCCTCTAATATGTTAACTTCTCTTTTGATGACTTCTTCCTCTCAGTTCTTCTTGGGCATGTATACATGCGATGCTCCTCCGATGGTTCTTGTTGCTCTAATGTCTTCCTTTGTATTTGCAATGTCTTTTAATGACCTCCTTTGATACCTTCATACCTTGATGGGTTCTGCCTTTTCCGATATGCCTCTCTTGCTCTGATATTCTTCAATACTCTTAAGCATAAGCGATAGCTTTGATATGCCTCCTTTGTTAACTCCTCCATTAACAGGCTCTTGCTCATGGCTTGGCTATCCTGATGGTCTTGCTCCTATCTCTTCATGGATATGCTCTGGTTCTCCTTCATGGATCATCTAGTATCTAGAATATTTCCATATTGACATCAATGACAACCTAGGTCAACAGTTATTTGAAATTGGGTAAATAAAATTCACATTGAGCAATTTTTGCAACTTTTCTTTAACAATCTCCCTCATATTAAGATTCATCATTCTCTGAAGTTGTCTTACAAGTTTTAGATTCTCTTGTATATAAATATGATGTATACATGTGTTTGGATTGATTCCATTCTCATGTCTGTATATTCCCATGCAAATGCAGATAAATGTTTTTGTAGCATCTCTATTATTTTTTTTTTTAAATTATTCCAAGTTATTATTAATATTTAATGTTTTACCTAGACAAATTTCTACCAAATAATTGCCAAATTTTTCCATTGAGTTTAATGATATTTTGGATTGTCGAGATGAGAAATATTCAATTCCACAAATTTCCTGAAAACTTTGATCTAGCATGTGCACACAATGATATTTTTTCACAATATGAAGAAAAATCATGATTATTTATTAAATTCATTAATTGATCTTCCTCTTCATTTTGTGAAATGGTTAAAACTGGTTGAATATATTCAAACTCTTCATCATCATCTTCAATCCATCATTTTTTATCTCAGAGTTATTTCTCTTGTGGGTGGATACAATGTGAAATTTTTAGTGGTATTGCCATATGAAATAAACATATCACCAAACCTACAAATTATGAATGCATAAGCTATAGCTAACCACGACCTACCAAGAATCAATGGATGTCCTCCTAGATTATTTTTGGGAGTTAGTGTTAGCTCTCCAGGAAACTCTCCTAGGTTATTTTTGGGAGTTAGTGTTAGCTCTCCAAGAAACTCTCCTAGGTTGTAGCTCAGAGACGCCTGGTAACATATAAATTAAACTATTTTTGCAGAAGTTTATTGGAAGGGATGATGGTCCGGATCAAGCCAGATAACCACTTCTACTCTGTTTTCACTCCAGACATGCATGAACACCCTCAGACTACAAGGCTTTAGACCACCAATGATCAACAATTTAGGATTTAGGTGAATATGGATAGTACTGACCACACCAGCAGATACACATAACCATGTGATGGACGGATGCAACCAATAAAGAAACTTGTAGATATAATCTATCAATGCAAAGACAAGATGACAGTTGTTTTTCATCAGACACAGAAGAAACCTGAGTGGCCTACTCACTAATACATTCAATATTTCAATACAGAGATAAGATGACAGTTATCTAGTATTAAACATGGAAGCAATCACTGAATACAACACCACAGGCACAATCTTAGAACAGAGAAGAAATGGACGGTGAGCATGTAACAACAAAAGAATCTTGCATTGCTGAAAATGAAGATGAGATGCTGCAAGTTACAGAGTGTCTATAGTCTCCAGAAGTTGAACCTTACATCAAATGCCAACCCCGATTACATATTCCTGGTGGCTATTTATAACTTTTTCATTACAATAGCCCCCTAGCCTTTTAGGGATGGGGGTCTTTAATCGACCACCAACTACATTTAACTGTCTGATAGTTTCTCTGAATGAGGTTGCTTTCTTCACGGTGAAAACCTGATCAGTTAAGGTGCTGTGCTATCCTTTAGGCAGTTAGACTGATTATGGAAGTGGAGTCCCATGACTGTTTAATTCGGTTGTTGGGGTCGTGCTATGTCCTTTTCTCCATTTGGTCATACTTTCTGTTTAATTCAGTTGTTGGGGTTAGAATGTTACCAGGTTAATAGAGCTGGTTGTCTTCTTCCTTGGGTAATAGACTAGACGTGGGGACAGAGTGCATGGTGGATGAACGACTGGGATGATTGTGAATGGTGGCCATCGGATCAGGGAGAATGAGTGGTGGAGATCAATTTACAGAGGCTATCGGTCATGGTGAGAGCGGGACCTATTCGGGCCATTCGATCTTCAACGGGTAGATTAGACAGTTATCAGGCGGCGAAGATATGTGGGAAATAGCGGGAGGGGTGGTTTAGCTTGGGCGATAATGGTTTTCATCGCTTAGACATCGGGCAGTAAATGGTAAGTGTTAGAAGTCGCACGATTCCATTCAGCGGTTGACATGTAGCAACGGATGAGAGAGAAAAAAACCGCCCATATTGCGCAGGTATTGTCCGTGCTAGTTGTCCTCGTGATATGTGCACGGATCGTTAGAACTGGCGGAGGTGATCTAACAGTGGAGGCTGATCAGGCAGGTTGCCTTTATCGGGTGCAATATGGGTCGTTGGATCGGCGGGAGAACATCGACAATGGAGATGCTATGCGATGAATTATGAGCGCATAAGGCATATGGGTAAGGTTTTATCGGTAATTTAGCTTTGTGTTTGGGGCTAAGGCCAGAAAAGGGGGCTTTTTTCGGGTTTAGAAGGTGAATAAAGGAAAGGGAAGGGTAGAAAGTGAGCGGGGTAAGGGGAGAAGGGGAAAATGACCCAGGTGGGGCCCCTTTTGACAGCAGTAGAGCAGACTGAGCCCTTCCTTGACCTTCCAAAAGTCAGCACTAAACCTCAGGGATAACATTGGCTCCTTTTAGGGATGAAATCCTCCCTGTGAGGTTTCAAGAACCGTAGACCACTGCCTTCTACATAAAACAAGATCAAAAACATTGCCTAGTATTCCATTGGGCATGGAGTCTATTTAAGCCTATACTAAAACTTGTAAAAATAACATATTTACAATACTGAGGCCTGAGAGCCTTAAACAAAATAAACTTTCAAAAACTGGCCATTTACTGGCCCATCAAACGCTGTTTCTCCTTCCACATTTTACAACATGAAAGTATTGTTCCCCTGGATGTGAGAGATGACAAAAGGTCCTGTCCATAGAGCATCAAATTTATCGTGATTGCCTTTCTTTTCCTTCAGTGCATCCCATTTGAGAACCCAGTCCCCAACTTGAAAATTGTCCATCTTTGCCGTTTTATTGAAAGCTTCCTTGATTTTCCTTTGGTGTGCTGTAGACCTCTCAATCAATTGATCTCTAATCTAATGAACTTCAGCCAAGTCACTATTTCTCCTTGCCATGTCACTTTCCTCGTTTTGCTCTTCTTGCAAGAATTTGGCCACAAGGAGGGTCAATTGGATTGGGAATACAACCTCAGTGCCTTATACCAACTTGAATGGAGAATTCCCCGTGGACTTCTTGGTGGTAACCCTGTCAACCCATAATGCAAACTTCAGTTTGGAATCCCAACTCCTTTTATTATCTTCAACAACTTTTTGATTATCCTTACCAGGCTCTTATTTGATGATTCTACTAGGCCATTGCCTTGAGGATAGTGTTAGCTCTGCTACATATCTTTGATTTCTAAAGGTCAGAAGTGAGCCTCGTCCTTGGTCATGCTCAAAAGAGACTCACAATGGTCATTTTCTCCTTCCCTTGCACTACTCATTCTCCCTTTATCAGTCCTAAAAATGATTAATTCCTTTATCGGGTCCGAGTTTAATCACTATCGCAAATCACATCCATGTGTGTATAAAGGCTACGCCCCTCGACTTCCGCCGATGCGATTTGATCACAATTGCACATTGCCCTACGTAAAGGCCCAAAAATATCAAAAGAAAAACCCGATCCGACGATTCCCATCGCACCCGATAAAGCGACTCGTCTGATCACTCCTCCACCGTCCAATCAGTCCCAACAAGATCAAACGGGCTTCGCTCATTTCATGCCCACAAAGTGATAGCACATTAGCGTGCAATGGAGAGCGGTTTTCTCTCTCCTCCATCGCTACATGTCACGTGCTGAATGACATCGCACGCCCTCACCATTTTACCACCTAATGCCCAAAGGTGGTGCGATTGAGACCACTTACCGTTTAATCCTATGCCCCTGCCTGATAACCATCTAGCACCTTCGTCGCCTGACCACCATTGGATCAGTTCTGCCAAGATCCAACGACCCATGCTCATTCTGCTCCCACTTCTTCCGATATCCCCCACCAAGCCATCTCCACCATCTATCGTCCCGATTCGACAGCTGACCTTTCTCACTCATCCTGATCGCCCATCTGCCACATAGCCCACATCCCTTAACCATTTTGTGCACCCAAAGGATGAAAGTGATCAGCTCACCAGTACCAGTTGCAATTGCTCCTCAACAACCGCATTCAACAAATAGTATGGACGAGAAGGAAAAGGACAGATCCCAAGCAGGTGACTGCATTTAACAGTTATGGAATTTCGTCCTATACGACACTCCAGTTGCCCGAAAGGACAATAGAGCACGGGAAAAGATCAAATTCATCCACTGAAGCAAGCAAATGCACTAGAGACTCAATCAGGCAGTTAAAGTAGTTGGTGGTCAATTATGACCCCTCCATACTCAGAATGGCCAAGTGCCTTTGTATTCAAACTCTATATATATCCATAAAGAAGATGTAATCAGGGTTGATGGTTGTTGTTTAGATGTAATGTTCAACTTCTGGAGAATGTAGCTGCTTTGATACTTGCAACGTCTCGTCTTCATTTTAAGCTAATACAAGCTTCTTTTGCTGTTAATTGCTCACTTTCCATTCCTATTCTGTTCTGGGCTGTGCCTGTTATGCAGTTTTCTTGAACTCTTGATGTTTAGCATTAGAGGAGCTGTCATCCTACCTTTGTGTCAAAATCTTGTATGTATCAGTGAATGTGTTATTCGGGTTTCTTTTCACCTAATGCCAGAGAGCTGTCATCCTGTCTGTACATTGGGCAATTAGATTTGTAGACCTCTTTACTAGTTGCAGTCGACCATCACAGGGTCTTGTGCATCTACTGGTGTGGTCAGTATTCTTCATATTCACCCAAGCCTTAAAACTGTGAGTAATTGGTGGTATAAAGCCTTGTAGTCTGGGGGTGTTCACGCATGTCTGGAGTCAAGCAAAGTAGGAGTGGTTATCTGGCTTAAACAAGCATCATTCCTTCCATTCATCCATCTGCAACATTGAGTTGAATTAGTAATGTCCCGAGCATCTCCGAGCTACAACCTAGGAGAGTTTCTTGGGGAGATAACAGATAGTATGAGGTGGAATGCACTAGTTTAATGTCCATTGAGTCACACATGTCCACCAATGATTTTTCCTTGAAAGTTGCTACATTGTCTGTAACCAATTTGTTTGGGCAGTCAAACCTAGTGAAAATGTTTTCTATCAGGAATTTAATGACAACTTGGTGATCAACTTTCTTGGTGGGGATGGCCTCGATCCATTTGGTAAAATAATCAGTGGCTACTAAAATCCATCTATGCTGGCCACTGGAATGTGGATTAATCTCCCTTATTAAATCCAGACCCCACTGCTGGAAAGGGCCATTAGTGTGTAATGGCTTCAGGGGCAAAGATTTCAGCTACTGTCTTCCTGCAAATCTCTGGCACTCGTCACAAGATTTGACAAATGAAAACACATCAGAGAATAGAGTGGGCCAATAATACCCAGCTCTCAGGATCTTGTGGGTTGTGGTCCTCCAATAAGGATGCCCTCCACAGATGCTAGAATGGAACTGATGCATGACTTCCGCAGATTTCTCCTTGTCTAGACATCTTAAGAGGATTCCAGATGGGTCCCTCCAATAAAGCACGTTCTTATTAATACAAAAGTTGGCTACTCTAAGCTTGATGGTCCTAGCTTGACTTGAGTTGAGGCTTGGGGGAACCTCTAGCTTTGACAAGAAATGAGCTACACTGGAATACCATTCACAATTAGCCAAGTTCTCATCCAATGATTGGCTCTACCTTCGTTATTTTTTTGTCACCTCTGCTTGTTCAACCTCTGAATCTGCACCTATGTAATTTATGTCCAACAGTTCGCCATTTTCTTCAGCCATAAGCTTAGCTAGGCCCTGGCCTTTGACAAGCTTGGTGGGCTTTAATTCGATGTTGAACTTGATGAGCTTTGCAATCCATTTATCCCTTCTTCCATCAACATCTGACTACATTAGGACATCCTTTACTGAAGACAAGGGTACAAAGGTAATCACCTTGGAATGAAGAATGTAGATTCGGAATGCCTTTAAAGATTTAATAAGAGCATAAGCATGTTTTTCAATAATGTCATATCTTGATTCAACATCCCTCAAAGTTTTGTTGAAAAAGGCCACTAGGTTCTCTGTACCTTCAACATCTCTTTGTAACGAGACTACTGCAAGGGTGTCACAGGAAGCAAAAGAGAAGATATGGAACTCCTTGTTATAGTTTGGGCTGATTAGAGTGGGAGATTCCATTAAAGCTCTTTTGATGGCTTCAAAAGATTTTCTTGCTGCTTCGGTCCATTTAATCTTTGATCCCTTTTTCAACATGGAGGTGATATGTTTCACTAGTTCTACAAAATTGGGAATAAATCTCCTCACAAAGTTGATCTTGCCCGAAAAGGATTGAACGTCCTTTTTCGACCTTGGAACAAACAATGTCTGTATTTCTTTGAATCTTTCTGGGTCGATCTTGACACCTGCAGCAAAAATGATATGTCTAAGAGCTTACCATCTTCTAGAGAAAACTGTGACTTCTTAGGATCTACGGAAATTCCAAACTTTCTAACTTCAGAAACACTCTCTTCAAATGCTGCAAATGAACCTGATGATTGCTGGAGTAAACTGTTATATGATGAAGGTAGATAAGGACAAACTTTTCCTTCTCACCTACAAAAGCTATATCCATGGCCCTTTAAAAGGTAGCCCCAACATTCATCAGTCCAAATGGCATCTTGGAGTACATAAAAGTGCCCCAAGGAGTGGTGAAGGAAGTCTTTTCTTGGTCCTCTGGATGTACAACAACTTGGTTGTACCCTGAAAATCCATCCAAGAAAGACATGACTTTAGCCCCTGAAACCTTTTGTAGCAAATGATCCATTTTGGGCAGGGGTTAGTTATCCTTTTTAGAGCATTTGTTCAAGTTTCTGAAATCAACACACAACCTGATTTCCCCACTCTTCTTCCTCACAACTACTAGGTTGGCTACCCACTTCGAATACCTCAGGGGGACTATGATCTTGGCAGCCAACAATTTCTTGATTTTCAATCAAAGGGACCAGCAGAGGGCTTATGGGTCTCAGTTTCTGCTTGAAAGGGATGGTGTATTTCTCGAGTGGGATCTTATGCTGGATGACATTTTTGTCATAAGTCTTGAGGTCATTGTATTCCCAGGCAAAGACGTAAGCAAATTGCTTCATCACGGTGCAGTATTCAGAACTTTGGATAGTAGACAAATGGGTGGACAGATTTATATACTTTGGATGATTTGGGCTCCCTATGTTATGCCTATGGATTGCAGACCTATTTTCTTGCTGGGCAGGCCTATAAGGTACATCATTATGGTCAAACAAATTCTCTAGAGGCACCAACACTTTAGATATATGGTTACTAGGCAATTGTACAATGTTGTCCTGGCCAATTTTGTTTCTCAGTTGAGATGGATGACATTCCTCCATGGCTTCATTCTCTTGGTCAATTTGCATTTCAGAGAATTCATCAATGACTTGAAGAAACCTATTGACTTCACTATCATCCTCAAAAACTTTCTAGTATTTGACATTATCAGGCAGAGATGGTCTATATTTTACCTGAACCTCATAAGCCAATTTGGGGGCATTGGAGGTATGAATATGCTAGCAGATACATCGAGTGAATCAACAAGCTGATTTTTGACTCTAGGAATATATGAGATACAAAAGCTACTAAAGGAATTTTTAAGCCTCCATACCTCATCTCTGTACGCTTTCAGCCTTGGGTGCTTTGCTTGGAACATTTTGTTCACTTGTTGAATGATGAGATTGGCATCTCCAAACACCTTTATGTCTTTGATTCCCATTTCTTTAGCAACATTTAAGCCCGATATCAAACCCTCATACTCTGCTATATTATCGGTGACCTAAAAATTCAGCTTGAATGATAGATGTATGCATTCCTGTGTTGGGGATACCAGCACCACACCTGCTCCTGCAACTTCCCTAGAGAAAGCTCCATCAAAGAACATATCCCAAATCTATGGCCCTTCTTTCCCCATGACCTAGCATATTAGTTTCTTGAGTTGCGCTGAGGCTAGTTGTAATTCTTCAATCTGGAGAATACATGCTCCAAAATCAGTGTCCACAGCATATATGGGATGATTGGTGGGTTTCTTTTCATCACTGATGATATAGGCCATCTGAGCTTCTCTATACAATCTCCTGCTTTCTCCTCCAAAAACTAGGACAATGGCATAGGACAGGTCATTTTGCAATGTCCCACCCAACCTCTTAATACATCCTATGGAAAGTAGCATGCCAAACTTAGGAGGGACATCTGCTACCACAATATCCATCATCATGCTCTTCATGGGCAGTTGAGATAAGGTGATGGCCAAGTCTTTGATTAACCCCAGACATTTCACTTTTCTAGAATCGAAGGAGAACAAGTCATGATAGGGTCTAGTGATGTCAAGGCCTAACTCATCCATTACGACCTTAGGCATTAGATTATGACTGGCACCTGTGTCCAACAGATAGTTGTGAAGGATTTTGTCATGAATGGTCAAGGATACATAAAAGGATGGGGAGAGGGTTCAGCCATTGGGCTAAGCAAAACTGCAAGTTTATCATCTTGAAAATTCACATAGTCATTGGAGGCTTGTGTGGCTTTGAGCTCAAGGGCATCAAGGATGGGTTTCTTAAAGACCTCATTCTTTACTAGTTCTATCAGAGGCATAACTATTTTCAATTTCTGGACTTCTGATTCAAAACTGAAAGGGGAAGGGGACTTTTCAGGACCTCTTACCTCTTGAGCTGGTGTTTTGAGGACGTCTGGACGAACTGCTGGTCATTTTTGCTTGTTAGTTTGCTGTTCTGCAGGGATAGCGGTCTTTTGGATAGGGCTTTCTTTGTCATTACTCATTCGTGACCTCAGATTATATCTCTGCTGATTTTCAGTTTGCAGAACAACTTCTCTGTCCCACTTTAGATCAGTAGGACAACGGTCTTTTGGATAGGGCTTTCTTTTTCATTACTCCTCCGTGACCTCTGGTTATATCTCTGCTGATTTTCAGTTTGCTGAACAACTTCTCTGTCCCACTCCTGGCTGGTCTGGTCCTTAAGTAATGACTCCTCATAGGAAGCTAATGTAGAAAAGGAAGCACTGCCTTTGTCATCCATGCAGTGGATCTCATCCTCTTCATCAAACTGCTCCTCCTCCATGACTACGTTCTGGAAAGGAGTCTTCACTTTCTTTTCTTCATTGGCCTCTTTGCCTCTTTTCATGATCTGCTATTGTTCATTTGCTCTCCTATATGGGTTTGATTTCTAGGAACAAATGCGTTAGGAACCCTTCCTTTCCCTGAATGCTGCTCAACCTTCAGCTTGGAGATTTCAGAGGCCGATGACTCTATCATCTTGGTCATTTTGTATATCTTGGGGTATAAAGATGAAGAAGATTCACCCCTCTGTCTCCTTCGGTTAGCATGTCCTTTGAGTTTCTCTGCAGCTATGATATTAGATTCTACCTCCAAGGCTGCATCCTGCATCTCAGCCAAAGAAGCACATATTTTTTCTCTCAATAGCAGGCAGAAGTCAGAATCAAAGGCATTGGCATAGGTGAGCTTGGAAGAGGTGGGAGTAGGTTTCACTTCAGCTGGTATCTTGCTTTACATGTGGTTAAACCTTTTATTAAAATCAGAAAGTGACTCCCCATTTTCCCTTTTCAGGTTCCCAAACACAATATGATAGTAGAAAAGATCTTTCTTATCCCCCTAATGCTTTAGTAACACATCATCTAAAGCCTCAATGTCTATTATAGACCTAGGGGTTAACTCTTTGAACCATTTTCTAGCCTCTCCATCTAGGCTTTGGACAAATACTCTCATCCACACATCATCTTCAATAATGTCTAGATTATCAACATAGCTATAGAAGCACTCAAGATGTTCTTCTGCTGTGACTCCTTCTGTCCCAGTGAACTTAGGCATGTAATTTTGATATTCTCCTACAGACATAGCATTCAAAGGAGTAGGCAAGACCAAGGGTCCATACCTAGCAGCTATGGTTCTTTCCATTTTGGTGGGTGCTTGTGGGCTTGCCATGATTAGGGCATATGAAATAGTGTTGGCAGTCTGAAAGGTAGGGAGTTGAGAAATTACGAACATGGTTAAAGGAATATGATGGACATGAGGGGAGGTTTCCTTTGGGATGAAATCCAAAGGAGGGCCTAAATAATAAGGAGCTTTGTGAATCTCTAAAAATTTCTCTTGACTGATAATGCTAGAGGCTATATTCTCAATATGTATTTGCTCTGTTACAATACTTTCTTGCAGAGATGCATAAGATTGTTTAGGCTTACCTGATCCTGATGCTCCCTTTTGTGATGTCTTTATTTCCTTGATAATCTTCTCAGGGTTAGGTACTGGGTTAGCTGGTGATTTTTGAGGATTTCTCTGAGTGTGCCTCACAAACTGAGTTAGAACTGTGATGTGGAGTCGCCAAGAGTTTTGGCCTCCAGTAGAGTCGTCAGATAGATGATTACAACCAAAAATGTGTCCAAACTTTGTCTATCATCAAAGCTGGATCTATGTCATTTTCCCAGCGAAGTTGAGCTTCAGTCTCCTCTCCCTGGCAACGGCGCCAATTATGTTAGCTCTCCAGGAAACTCTCCTAGGTTGTAGCTCGGAGATGCCTGGTAACATATAAATTAAACTATTTTTGCAGAAGTTTATTGGAAGGGATGATGGTCCAGTTCAAGCCAGATAACCACTTCTACTCTGTTTTCACTCTAGACATGCATGAACACCCTCAGACTACAAGGCTTTAGACCACCAATGCTCAAAAATTTAGTAATTAGGTGAATATGGAGAATATTGACCACACTAGCAGATACACACAACCATGTGATGGCTGGCTACAACCAATAAAGAAACTTGTAGATCTAATCTATCAATGCAAAGACAAGATGACAATTTTTTTGCATCAGACACAAAAGAAACCTGAGTGGTCTACTCACTGATACATTCAATATTTCAATACAGAGATAAGATGACAGTTATCTAGTATTAAACATGGAAGAATTTATTGAATACAACGCCACAGGCACAAGCTTAGAACAGAGAAGAAATGGACAGTGAGCATGTAACAACAAAAGAAGCTTGCATTGCTAAAAATGAATATGAGACACTGCAAGTTACAGAGTGTCTACAGTCTCCAGAAGTTGAACCTTACATCAAATGCCAACCCTAATTACATCTTTCTAGTGGCTATTTATAACTTTTTCATTGCAACGACCACCTGGCCTTTTAGGGATGGGGGTCTTTAATCAACCACCAACTGCATTTAACTGTCTGATAATGTCTCTGAATGGGGTTGCTTTCTTCATGGTGAAAACCTAATCAGTTAAGGTGCTATGATGTCCTTTAGGCAGTTAGACTAATCATGGCAGTGGAGTCCCATGACTGTTTAATTCGGTTGTTGGGGTCATGCTGTGTCCTTTTCTCCATTCAGCCATGCTCTCTGCTTAATTCGGTTGTTTGGGTCAGACTATTACTAGGTTAACAGAGCTGGTTGTATTCTTCCTTGGGTAACAGATTGGATGTGGGGACGAAGGGCATGGTAAATGAATTGCTAGGATGATCGTGAATGGTGGCCATCGGATCAGGGAGAATGTGTGGCGGAGATCAATTTACAGAGGCTATCGGTCATGGTGAGAGCAAGACTTATCTGGGCCGTTGGATCTTCAATGGGTAGATCAGATGGTTATCGAGTGGCAAAGATGTGTGAGCGATAGCGGGAGGGGTGGTTTAGCTTGGCAGTAATGGTTTTCATCGCACGAACATCGGGCAGTAAATGGTAAGTGTCAGAATTCGCGCGATTCCATTCAGCGGTTGACACGTAGCGATAGATGAGAGAGAAAAAAACCCGACCATATCACGTGGGTATTGTCCGTGCTAGTTGTCCTCGTGATATGTGCGAGGACCATTAGATTTGGCAGAGACGATTTGATGGTGGAGGCCGATCGGGCAGGTTTACTTTATTGGGTGCAATATGGGCCGTTGGATCAGCGGGGTAAGGTTAATGACGAAGATGCTGTACGATGAGTTATGAGTGCGTAAGGCATATGGATAATGTTTTATGGGTAATTTAGCTTTGCGCTTGGGGCTAAGGCTAGAAAAGGGGGGTTTCGTCAGGTTTAGAAGGTGAATAAAGGAAAGGGAAGGGTAGAAAGTGAGCGGGGTAAGGGGAGAAGGGGAAAATAACCTAGGTGGGCCCCTTTTGACAGCAGTAGAGCAGGCCGAGCCCTTCCTTGACCTTCCAAAAGTCAGTACTGAACCTTAGGGCTAACAGTTAGTATCACGAAATTAATAAGATACTATTATTAATCAAAGGATACTTATACATCTTCTAATATACCCTCCAGTTTGATAACAAATCTATCTACTAATTGCAATAAAGTAGGAGTATATTGAGGATTGGTTAATCTTAATTTATCCATAGTATTCTTTGTCATGATATTTAGAGCTACACGTAAGTCAATACAAGTGTTTTTAATTTCAATTCCATTGATATGAATCTTTACAATGGGACTACCTAGATCTAAGTATTTTTCAGTTATTGTTTTTTCCATTATAATATCTAGAATTTTTACTATCAATTGTACTTTTAAAATATATTTATATTTTTTTCTTCCAGGTTTCTTGATACACAACTCCTTTATTGTTTTTGCAAAGATAGATATTTCTTGTATAGCTTGAAATAATGGAATCTTGATGTAAATATTTTCAATTCATCTAACATGTTATAATAAGGTAAAATTATTTGCCTCTATACCTTTATCAATTTCAAGTCTCTCGGGAAATGAAGGATTTTGTAAGGAAATAGAGGGTTGTTCAACTCTAGGAATGGTAAGGTTTGGTTTTATTTTGTTTCCATCTATTTGTATCGGAATGTATTCCTTTTGAGGAGTCTCCTCCTATTCAACAAATTCTTCCTTTTCAGGAATTTTACACTTTATATTCTTGAATGACAACAAGTGGGACTAGGAAGTGGTTGCACATGCAACTCATTTGGTCTTTCAGGAAATGAAGTGGATGGTAACGAAATGGGTTGAATTGTAGTCAATTGAGATGAATAATAGTACTAACGTTGATAATGAGAAGATCGTGGAGGCGGTGTAGTGGTAAAGTCGGCCTTGTCATGACAGACCGGTCTTGTGTTCGATCCCGAGCAAGGTCGTAGCTCGTCGTGCGAGTAGTTAGTCGAAACCGGGCCAAGTCCACTACCTTTTTGAAGGTTGTGGAGGCGGCGTAGTGGTAAAGTCGGCCTTGTCATGACGGACCGGTCTTGTGTTCGATCTTGAGCAAGGTCATAGCTTGTCGTGCGAGTAGTTAGTCTAAACTAGGCCAAGCCCACTACCTTTTAGAAGGTCGTGGAGGTGACGTAGTGGTAAAGTCGACCTTGTCATGATGGACCAGTCTTGTGTTCAATCCCGAGAAAGGTCGTAGCTTGTCATGCGAGTAGTTAGTCTAAACCGGGCCAAGCACACTACCTTTTTACCCGAATGCAGGTGAATTAAATGATTATTAATGGAGATATTCATCGGCGCTGATGTTCGGACTTGCCTGCGGTAGGTTTTCACATTCCTCCACGCTCATTCACGGCTAATGCAGGCTCACACAAGGCAACAACAGGTCCGCCTGCATTTCGACTTAATGGTTCACTCTGGTCAAGACAAGACTCCTGCAGTTATATTCATGGTGTTAATGGTTCTCCTATCCCTTATCTGCTCCTTGCCCTCTTGCCATTGCTCGCGTCAGACTAAGAATTTCTGCAGTAGAACAGCTACAACCATCAACATTTGGTTCTGGGGGGCTATTGCTACTGTTATTAAGCTTCCCATTTCCCAGGCCCAGCTCTCCTTTCTGAATTCTGTTTGGTTTCCCTTCAAGCTGTCTTGTATCTCCTCCTCTCCTACCTTCTCTGCATCATTATCCCTTCACAGCCTGACCATGGTGCGCCACCGCATGCGAAGTCGTTATGGTGGAAGTCGTGGTATTCATGGGCACTCTCAACCTGCTCCTTCGGCTGATATCCCTTTGGCTCCTCCATTCCCTCCCTCATCTCACGCAATTTTGCCTCAGCCCAGCACTGCCTGCAATCCTTTCCCATCAAAGTAGTCTCAACAAGCCTATTATCTCAGCAAGCATTACCATCATCTTCATGGAGGAAGAGGCTCAGCCTAATGTTTCAGTGCGCACCTCGGTGGAGCACTCTCAGGGCGACCATGGCAGCGAGAAGAATATGGAAGATGAAGGAAAAGTGATCAGACGCAGTGAGATGCATGTCGAGGGTAATGCTCCTGATGACCCACAACCACCAGATGGAAACTCCCATGGGGCCTTTGGCTCGGTTGACATTACTGGTAGTTCTAGTGGCAACTGTCATTCGTCGGATCATCCAGGTGGCAGCGGTGTTGATGACAAGGCAAAGGCTGGTGAGTTTTGGTTTGGAAATGCTTGCCCTATTGTGGAGGAAGGTTCGGACCAGGACGCAGTCATATGAAGCCTCCTGGCCCCTGCATGCTCCCCCAACTTTTTATTTTGGGTCACCATGTCGCTTCGTTTTGATTCTATGGTTCTGGTAATATCTTTTTGTTATGGTTTTATGGTTATGAAGATTTGGATTGCTTCTCTATTTTTGGTTGGTATTGACAGCTTCGCTAAGGGTTACCCCATATCCTCTTTCCGGTTTTATCGATATATTCAGATCCCTATGTATGGTTTTTGGCTTTCTGTAACTGGTTTTCCCAATCTTGGGATAATTTTGATGAGCTGAAGGCTAGTATTGCTCTTTTCTGAGGTTTCAACCTCATTGCAATTTTATTTTTATTTACCTTTAATAGAATTAGTCTTTACAGAGAAAAAAAAAAACATTGATAATGGGGATATTGTTGAAAATATTGAGAATATTGGGGATTCTTACCATAGGAACCCTTCCATCCTTGTGACCAAGATGAATTTTGAGGTTAAGGTGGCCAAGTTTACCATGCTAAATGTGTGTTCCAGTTGTTTTGTGGTTGTGCATAAGATTGATATTGGGCATTAAGATCTTGTGCCATACCTTTTTATTGAGGCTACCAAGGCCTTCTAGGAATGACATAAAAAAGTTGTTCTGTTTGACTTATCCTAGCTTCCTCTTGGAAAGAAAATTTTAATCCTGGTATTATAGGGAAATCCATTGTAGCATGAGTCTTTGCACATATAATGCAAATTTCAATACCATCAAGAGGACATTGTCATAATGCATGTTTCTTCCTACATTTAGGACGTAAAATATACAAGGTAACATTTTTAACCTTTTGCTTTTTTTACACTCTTAACATATCGATTTTCTCACTAATGTTTCCAAGCATATCAATTTTAAAGTTATCAAGAAAATGACCAAGTTTTGATCTACTTACCATTCTCGACGTAGATTTACTTTTGACATAACTAGATCTCTTGGACTCCTCACATATTTTGACTTTCCTTTTGAAATATTCTTGCGTAATTCACAAATCTCTTGGAATGACAATTAAGACACATCTCCTTTACCCATCAAGTTAAGGAGATCAATCCATTCATCCCTTATAGATTTTAGTAAGAGAGTTTTTAATGTGTCAAATCATAAATCATGTAATTTAGCTCTTTTAACATTACATGAAATCTCTCTACTAAATCTTCAAGATTTTCATTTTCTTTTTGGGTCATTTTGAAAATTTCTTTTTTAAGGTCATGATCTATGCAATAATATTTATATTTTTCTAAGAATATTATTTTCATGTCATCCCATGTCCTTATAAAATTAATTCCTAAACCCATGGACCATTTAATAGCCCCATCTTTCAATGTACCAGGAAAAACCAAGTAAATAATTGTAAGATCAACAAATACCTCAAACTAAAAAATAAATGTTTTTGGATCCTTAGTTCTTAAATGATGGAAGTTGGGAATAATGGATGGAGAAATATTCTTCATAGTAGAAATAATACCAGTATATTTAATAGGAAATCTAAAAGGATCCTCCTCTTCATGATAACCTCCATCATCTCCTCTTCCTCCTCTTCCACCTAGTCCCCCTCTACCACCTCCTTGTGGTATTCTACCTTCTCTACCTCCACCAATTCATGGTCTTTCCTATCCATTATGTACCTCTCCTTCTCCTTCTGCCATTGTAGATTATTCAGAACTTATATAAGGTTCCTCAACATGATTGCCTTCAACTAGTTCTTTTTCTTCTGGGTCCTCTATCAATGGTTCCTTAAGAAACGTTTCTTCTCCCTCTTCTTCTCCTTCCTTACTAGGTACTTCTAGCTCGTGTCCAATGAGTTTTTCACCTGTTAAAGATAGGAAAACAACTCCTTCGATTGTAGATGTAGGTTCTTCTACCACTTCTTGTGTAGATGACGTTGGTGATTCTCTAGGTATAATTTATAATCTTTGTGCCTCAAGGAGTCTCAATCTACTTGAAAAATATGGAATATGGTGTCGCACTACGTGGTCTAGTGGGGGTGGTTGGTGATGTTGGGATTGAACTACATCCTCTAACAAATATACCCCTAGAATCTCATTCTCTATACATGCATCTTAAATATTTTAATGAGCTCTAACTATGCTTCTAAGAATGAATGCAAATATCATGAGATGCAATGCCAACAAATTTAGTTAGGAAGAACCTCACAATCGTGGTGTGCAGGTTCTTACCTCTCGTCTTACTGCTCCTAAATAGAGTTGTGTAAAGAGAAAGAAATCCTAAATTAAAAGTAAACACCTATGTATACTTCCTCGACAATGACACCAAAAATGTTGAGTAGTTTAATTGTTGGTTAAATTACTTAGCATTAAATTATCAATCCAGGGTTCATATTCATGTGAAGTACACTTGCACAATATGTGCTAGGAAATTAACTCTCAATTAAAGACGAAATTAATCTAACGAAATGATTGCAAGGCTAAAATGAAACCTATTCATGAAAAGATCTAAATGAGCACACACAAACATGTTCTTTCTCAAAGGCTATATCTAGTAAAGTATCAAATTCAGAACTTGAAAAGTAATGTATCTCATTGAATTGAAACACAATGCTATTCTAATTCTACGTTATAAAATATTTTAAAATTATATTCTATTGAACATAAGAGTAAAACCTATTCTATTGGTGTTTGAAAATAAATTTAGTCTATTGATCTTTGAAAATAAACCTGATCTATTGGACTTGAAAACAATTCTAATATATTGGACTTGAAAGAAAATTTAATCTATTATACTGGAAAGTAAATTTAATCTATAGAAATCCAAGTAATATAGAAAGAAATAATACTTTGTTCTATGAAAGCAATGAAAATTTATTCTAAAATGAGAAGTAAATAACTGAAATTGAAGTGCATAAAGCCTATTGAGATTACTGATGCGTGCATACCAAATTAGAGCCAATCATAACTATTTATTATCTATAAATTTCAAACTAAGCGAATTGAAGAACAACTAAGTAAGTGTTTTTGGTTATTTTCAATGTTTTCTCAAGCGCTTGACTTATGGAAGATAAAAGAGACAAATGAGTAAATAACAAGATAAGATCTAAACCAGGAAAAAACATTCAAATTTGAGCGAGATAGAGTATTAATCTAAGAGCATGAAAATAAAGTATTAAGAAATAAAATGAAATAAACTATAATTTTGATCTTGCAATTTTGTAGGGGGGCCTCCTGAGATGTATGTGTAAGTGGAAACTTCAGACCACGAAATTAAAATCACTAGAAAATATTACAATAACGCCATAACAAATATCTTATTGTTGAAGTGCGTAAAACAAAGTTTCAGATACAATAAGTCTGTATATGAAATTCAACTTCTAGAGTACTATTCACTTCTAGATGAAGCATTTATATAGGGTTTCTAAATTAAAAACTTTGAGAGTTTGTTTCCTAATAACTAGAATCTAAATTGACATCTTGGCTTCTTGAATAAAATATGAATCTTGTCATGATTCTTTGTTGGAGAAGCGAATTGTGAGAAGACACATTACCAACTGCTACCCTTTAAATCGTTATCATTGAACCTTACTCGCTTGATGATAGATCTCACTCGCTTGATATCTTGACTGCTACAAGTGCGCCACAACTTTTTTTACCAAAGGTTTGACTTAAGTGATGTGTTGAGCCTGTGAAATTCCATCTGTGGCTAATAGGTGGATCACCATCTTGACAACATTTGGCAGCCTCCCATATAATTCAACCAAATTTTAACACATGAGAACCTATAGGACCTTCGATTTAGCTAAAAAATGTTAAAGTAGTTGTAAAATATTCATAATTTGGTAGGTCATGTTTAATCATACCAATTTTATAAAGCAAAATGTATATAATTGAGATTATATGGACATTTACCTTAGTGATGTACGTGCATGGCCTATATGACTCTTAACTCATAGAACATGTGTAAGGAGATGGGAATATGTGAAAAAATAGGCGAAAATGAAAGATAAAACTATAAAAAAGAAGGCAAATTTAGAGGCCCAACAATTCCTATGGGCTACACTGAAATCATGGGAAGAGAAGCCTTTCCCTTCCGAGGATGCGATAACCATAAAATTCCTTTCAACCTCCTCCAACTCCCGGAGGTCCTGTAATTTCTTCCTTTTTCCCCATCCTTTGTCTTTTGTTTGATCATTTTTAAGTTTTCTTTGAATTGGGTTGCTGTTGACATTTCCAAGAGAGGATAAAAGAATGACCAATGTAGCTTTAGAAGGGATATGATCTATTCATCCTTTAACCATGTCGAATTCAATTTGAAAGGGTTGGATGGTTTCTTATGTCCAAGAAAATATGGGAGTGATTCAAGATGCCTATCAATTATAGAAAGGAGAATTTATCAATTATCTTAGCCACCAATCTTGACTAGAATGATGATTCCTTGAGTTAGGACATATTTTAATAGGCTCCAAATCCATGAGCCTGGTGAGGCCAAGCCTTACTTTTGAACAAATCCACTAAAGGGTTTGACTTGGCTTGAGGACCCTCATATTCAGAAGGTCCCAGTGAGAAATTTATATCACCACCAATGATGGCATTATTCAATTGAGTGACCCATTAAGAAGAGCCTCCTAGAAGTTGATGCAATTTTGGGATGAGCCATAAGCATTAATCAATGTAAGAGAATGCCCCATAAACATGGAAGAAACCTTAATCCCCAAAATCGACTCTATACTCTAGACATTAGATACCTAAATTTTACGAGATTTCCAACCCATCGCAAGAGCCCCCCGATCAACCAAAATCATCCACAACTGAAAATTTCCAACCCTTTAGAAGGGATTCAAGGAATGATGATATTTGAACACTCAATCCATGAGTTTCCTGGAGGAATATCATATCAGGGTCATTGAATTCAACAAGTCTCTTCAAGGCTTGTTTTTTAGAGGGATAAGCGACACCCCAAGAGTTGAAAGACATTATTTTCATTTGGGAGACCATGATGGGGTTGGGAAAGCTCTAAGGGCCTCTTTGATAGACAATTGTTTTTTGACAACAATATCTGCACGAGATTTCTCCTTTCCTTAAGAAAGGAAGGATTTCCCACCTTGACTTCAACCTTCTATCAAGGACATATAAAGCTGCCCCAAACCCCAAACATTACCACCCTTTCAGGGGAACACAAGAAGAGAACAAAGATTATATATAACAACCTATAATTCATGGTGATTCGTTGTAGAAAAGGCCAAAGAGGAAGATGGAGAGGACATGTCGCCCAAAGCAATTGGACAAGGGCATAAAAGTTGGAAGAGGAACAAAGGAGGAGGAATAAGAAGGGTTGCATGAGATATAATAGAACAAGTGTCCAGAAATACTGTAGAAACAATAATTTGCACGAGAGATGGAAAAACATACATCATTGATAATAGGCGTAGATGAAGAAAGGGGTGGAGTCGACAAGGTACCTTCACATTTAGGTGATGATTGAACATAAGATTGGACCACTTAATCGGTTTCATCATCCTCGTGATCAGGGAACACATCATTACCAAGTTAGTAGTAAAAACCCCATAATAGGCCACCTGTATAATAAAAACACTTCCTGTGGTAGACAATAAACCATCCTATAACCTACATCATGTTCAAAGAAACCAAAAATAAATTTAAAAAGTCACTAAGATAGGGAGAAACACATGATGACCATTGAGGAAACAACATGCACTCGGTCCCTAACCACAAGAAAAACCTCCCATACCACCATCATCTCAAGACACTATTCTATAATGATTTTTTTGTTTTCTTTTCAATTTAGAGAAATTATATATGGGAGCTGGGAATATCATAACCCTTTGTTTTTTCATTGACAAGGCACATATATTTGTTTTTCTAAACTTAATATTTTATTGTTGTTTGATTCTAAAATTCCTCTCGAACTTTTTTCTTTTTTCCAAGGAAAAACAAATATAACATAAATACATTGTGGGATTCCCATATCATTCTTAAGTTCATTTAAGTAATTAACATGACATTCATATATTAGATTTGTCGTCACAAATAAATTTCAAGTTGTTCTTGTTCAGTTACATCAATGGCCTCTTTAAAAAGAAAAATTACTCTTTCATCCAAGGATTAGTGAAAATATCATTTCACAACAACTGAGATAAAAATGATACAATTAGCTCCATGGTTTATGATTGTATTCTATGGTATGTCAATTCTGGATTATTGAAACAATCCAAGTTCCTCATTCCAGCATTAAAGTTAGCTTTTGAGAGCCCACCCATAACATTGTCCTCATCCTTGTAAATATGGGGTGTGTGTGTGTCTATATATATATATATATATATTAGAAAGATATCAATAGATGTAAAATTTCTGAATGTGGTTCTTTTTGTGTACCCATTAGATAATGAGTTTTATCATTATGTATCCAAAAATTTGTAATTGGGTTACACCATATAATTTATAGAAGTTGATAAAAGTTGTTAACCAACTTTAGCTTTAGAAGAAATACTAAACAATGTAAAAATTAGTATGTCTCTTGAGCCTCCCTTAGAGGGGTTTCCTTGTGAGGCACCATAAGAAAAATCCCATGAAATATTCTTATTTATAACAAATTCACCTTGTACATGAGAGATTTTTCTTGTACTAGTGGATAGGAATTTGGAATATTCCAACACTGGACAACACATTTGAGGGGAAGTGTCTTTTTGTCTTGAAACATCTTTAAATTTCCATCAAGCCATACTCAAATTATGTTGAGTGGAAGTGCTCTGTTTTGGCAGTCTATTTCATTGCACTATGTTTTGAAGGCCTCTTCAAGGGCTTCTCCTTAAATGTTTATAATCTCTATTAATCTTTCCAAACATTTCCATACCTCCTTAGAGTATGGACATTCCATTATGAAATTAGCTATAGTTTCTTTTGCTTGTGACATGTTGTAGCAGCTACAACAACCCTAAACTTTTCTAAGAAGCAAATTTAGGGTCTCGTTATTCAAAAATCTAAAGCATCTATGTAACTTAGACCCTAAGACCATTATTCTTATCATTGAATTTCAAAAGAAAAGGAGGTTTTAACTTAGAAAATTCGTAAAAGTTGAAGGGTGCATCACACCCTTACATTTCATCGCATCACAATCCTGCATCGCAAATTTTCATCACAAATCTCTTTGCGATATCAAAATAAATGTAGATTACTATAATTTGACTATGGAAATGTTATATGTACTCGCCATATCTATTTCATTTTCAATGTAATACATTGTTGCTAGCCTTCCTTGTTCTCTTGCGCTACACCAATTGGTAGCACATCCCTATTGCTCAAGTTTGTGTTATGCTACTTGGAGTTGTGACAATGTGCCATGTTGTAGATTGGTATTGCAAATCATCTTCTCGTATATTTTCACTACAACAAAACATGCAATTTGCGCCAGATTTAGCACTAGATTTTAGTGCATTTTTTTCTCAATTGGGATGAGCAGCCTGGTGCTAAATTTGGCTCTATTGTACAATTTTTAAAGCATCCTTTTTTGCACCAAATTTTGCATCTTTTTTACGCCAAATTTTCCATAATTTTTTGCATCATATTTTGCACCAAAATTTTCATTTGGTTTTGCAACAGGTTTTGCTTCTAGTTTTGTGTCATTTTTTGCATCTATTTTTGCATCATTTTTTGCTTCCTCTTTTGTGGCATTCTTTGCTTTTAGTTTTGTGTCATAATTTGCATCGATTTTTACACCATCTTTGGCATCTGATTTAATGACATTTTTTACATCCATTTTGCGCCAATTTTTGCATTTGGTCTTATACCATTTTTTGCTTCTAATTTTGTACTTATTTTTACATCTATTTTTGTGCCATTTTTTCTTCCTTTTTTTACACCATTTTTTCCATCCAATTTTGCACCAATATTGAATCTGATTTAGTGTTAAATTTTGCATGCATTTTTGCACCATTTTTTGCATATACTTTTGCATTTTATTTATCTCCCTTTTTTGCATCCTATTTTGCACCATATTTTTCATTTATTTTTGCATCATTTGTTTCATCTAATTTAGCATCATCTTTAACACCATTTCTTGCATCCAATTTTGCATCCTTTTGAGCATCTAAATTTGCATCCTATGTTGAAGGATATGTTGCATCCACCTTTACATCCCATTTTGTGTCTATTGTTACGTTCAATTTTGAGCCATTTTTTTCTTCTACTTTTGCATTTGTTTTTGCACCAAGTTTTGAATGATTTGTTGCACCTCATTTTACATCCAATGTTGCATCTCAATTCGCATCCAAATTTGAGCCATTTTAATGCCCATTTTTGCACCATTTTTTCTTCTTTTGTGTCCAATTTTGCACCATTTTTTATGTCTAAATTTGCATCCTTTTTGGTATCTGATTTTTCATCCTTTTTGTCTTCCAAATTTGAATCCTTTTTTCTACCACATTTTGTGTCCACATTTGCATCTCATTTTGCACCTAGATTTTAGTTTGAATTTTCATCTAG